>JAJEJO010060854.1:0-59156 GCA_020662805.1 Glaucomys volans | reverse complement strand
CCCCAGCCCCCACTGAGCTCATAATTAATGGAGAAGAATCTGGGGAGGGGAAAAGGAGATGCCTTCCAGACTTGCTTTACAAAATGAGCTTTGTCCATATCTAGGCAGCACATATGCTGGGCTACATGAACGATTCTAGCAGTGGTTTGGGCAGTGGCATTGGACTTGACTTTGAAGGGTGGGCAGGCAAAAGCATTTCAGGACTGAGCAAATACAGAAAGACAGGAAGATATACAGCCTGGTTGACTCTTTACTGACAACAGATGGTGGGCTGTTGCCCACTGGAAAAAGATGTTGGTACCAGATTTTGAGGTAGGAAAGAAATGGTTAAGAATTTTGCACTGTTTTATGCTGGCAGGGAGCCACCATAGTGGTTTTGAGCTCAGAAATAATTGATGTAAAACAATATTTCAGGGGTGAAAAAACAGTATTTCAGGAAACAAAAACAAAAACCCAGAGTTTCTGGAAGATAAATCAGCAGTTCTGCATATGAAGAACTCAATGGAAAGAGGTACAAGTTGAAAGAACCAATGAAAATGAAAACGAACATTTATTGAATAAGCTATGAACAGAAACAGGAATTAAAGAAAGAGTTGTTTTGAGACTCCGTGGTAGAGATAATTCACTTAGATGATGAATTCAACATAAAAGAAGAAATAGGCATTTAGTGGGTGGAAATACAGAAATGAGGCTGAAAAGAAAATCAGATTTGGGAATCATTTTCATCGAGATGAGTTGAGTCAAGGAGTTCTAAAGTCATGATGAAGATGAGATTTAGAAAGGAAGAATGGTAGGACTGCAATTAAGAACAATTTATAATTAAAAAATACTTCAAACATGCAAATAGCACAGAGACAACAACTTGATAAACACCCTGTTCCTCCCATCCAGATATTCAAACATCATTCTTTTGAAACATTTGCTTCAGATTCTTTTTTTTTTTTACATTTTTTCTAAAGAAAAAACATAGATGTAACATTACAGATACAGAGAACATAATGTCACACCCCTTCCTTCTTCCCCAGAGATAAGCACTATCTTCCTATTGCTCCATGACCCTGCTAGCTGTTTTTGTACTATTATCACATATATAGTGAGAGCCAAAGCTGTTATGGTATTTTAAATTGTTTATGTACATGGCATATTCTTTTGTAATTTGTTTTTATTTCATTTGCTATTATGGTTCAGAAATTCAACTGTAATTATGTATATATATATATATGTATGAAATGCATTCATTTTAGCTTCTGTATTGTATGAATGTGTCAGAGTTATTTCTCCACTTTTTTCACTTTCAGTTATTGTAAACAAAGCTGCAGTGTCAGTCAAATGTATGTTCCAAGTAAAGGTTGTGCATTTCCCCAAGAGTTTCTGAGGAGTATGTATTGAAGTAGAATTCTTGGTTGTAGGATATACATGTTTCTAACAGATACTGACAAACTTCTTTCCACCTGCACATTAATTTATTTCATTTTTTCATCTTTATGTGGTGCTGAGGATCAAACCCAGTGCCTCACACATGCTAGGCAAGTGGTCTACCACTGAGCCACAACCCCAGCCCTGCACATATTAATTTAAACTCCACATCTCCACCAATAGTTGATATTGTCAGACTTTTAAAGTTGTGTTAATCCAATTTACAAGAATTGTTGTCTTGTTTTCTAATTTGTATTGTCCTGATCACCAGTGTGGATATTGCCATTCAGTTTTCTTCTGGGAATAAGAATTGCTTATTCAAAAAAAAAAAAAAAGAATTGCTAATCTTTGCCGTTATGTTTCTATGGGATTGACGGTCTTTTTTTTTTTTTAAACTAACTTGTAGGAATTCTTTGTGTATTTTGGATAGGAATATTTTGTTAGAGTATGTGTTCTAAATATTCTCTCCCAGCCATGGCTTGTTTTTAAACACTATTTAAAGGATCTTTAATTTCTTTACCCCTGGTGCTGGAGATGGAACCCAGGTTCTCTGCCACTGAACTACACGCCTATTCCTAACTTTTTTGGGGGGTACTGGGAATTAAACCCAGGAGTGCTTAACCATTGAGTCACATTCCCAGCCCCTTTTTACGTTTTATTTTGAGATGGTCTCACCAAATTGCTCAGAGCCTTGCTAAATTGCTGAGGCTGGCCTTGAACTTGTGATTCTCTTGCTTCAGCCTCCTGAGCCACTGGAATTACAGGCCTAGCCCTTATTCCTAATTATTTTTTAAATTATAGAAAGGCTCAATCATCCACAAAAGTTGAGAGAACAGTATATGCAAATCACATTATCCATTACTTAGACCCATTAACAAGATTTTGTCTCATTTGCCTTATTTTTTCTTTCTTATGTTTCTACTAATGTATTTTAAAGCAAATTCCAGACTGCATATCATTTCATTCCCACATACTTCACTAAGCAGGTATACAACTATGGACATTTTCTTACATAGTCATCATAAGAAAATTGAAAATTATTATCAAAACTGACAATTATTCTTTCATATCACCTAATAGTTGGTGATATTGGACACACAGAAGTTTTTAACAGTCTCATTTTTCTACTGCAAAGCACAAATAAATGTACTATTGCCTGACCTGGGATTACAACAACCAGCCTTCCTATATGAGGATGCCCCAGGCATGATTTCATTACTGTCCAATCAGCAGGTTCCTCTTCTGGAAGCAGGCAGGCCCTTCTGCACCTGGGAGAGACTGTGAGATGCCTGCTTTGTTCTATAGCTCTGGCAGCTGCTTACAAAGCATGTGACCACCTAAGTCACTATCTCTCTGACACTTCTGCTGGAAAATAGCCATTGCCCTAGAGGAGGTAGTGTGTCTGCTGCTGGAGTTTCCCAGCAACCACACCAATGCTACCAGAGTTCACACATAAAACACTTTATGTGTTTATGTGGAAGAGGGAGCTGGAGGAACCTGTTCAGAGTGAGGATGGCTTGGGGGCTGGGCTGGAGTTAATCCTTCAATCATGATCTCAAAATGAAGAAAACAGAAGTTTGTTTGCAGTACTGGGAATTGAACTCAGGATGTTGCACATGCTAGGCAAGCACTGAACTACATCCCCAGCCCTTTTAATTTTATTTTGAGATGGGATCTCACCACGTTGCCCAGGATGGCCTTAAATTTGGCAAGCATCCTGCCTCAGTCTCCCAAGGTGCTGTAATTACAGATGAGCGCCTCTGTGATGTCCAGCCTCAGCCACTTAGCAAGACCCTGTCTCAAAATGAAAACAACGCCAAAAAAAAAAAAAAAAAAAAAAGGACTGAGGTTGTAGCTCAGGGGTAGAACACCATGGGTTCAATCACCAAAACAACCCCCTGCCAGGTATTTCCTGGGAAAAAGACTAGACTTGAATATACATGTTAGAATAAAACTTTTCAAATTTGTGTGTTCTGTGACTCCCTTTGCCCAGAGGAAAAAGTCTATAGATTTTTCTATATACTGTTTAATATGGCAAAAGACCCCAAACTGCTGGAATTAATGGGAAGACTGGAGCAGCCCTGGATAAGACACCAGTGAGGTAATGTCTGGTTTTTGTTAAATATCCCAAATAGATTACTCACTCTTGCTAGATAAGAGGTAAAGACACTGTCATGTTATAAACACAAATCCTGCTGAAAACAGGGCTTGCATGGGTGCCTGGATTGGGGAGCTTCTATGCTGTTCAGACCAGTGGCAGTGGGGTCACAGGTGAATAGTATCTGGAGGAAAAAAAAATCAGTCAACTCTGTGATCTTTGCAAACTCCTTTTAATTAGGAATCCCCAACACCAATGAAAGCCTGAGATGCTCATGTTATACAAAGCGAGAAAGAAGTCTATGAAAAAGGTCCCTTTTCTCTGTATTCAAAAGAGGAGCTGATTTGGAACAGAGCCAGGCCCAGAAGATTCCATTCTGCTCCTCTTGTCCTCTAGGTCTTCAATTCTGTGCCTGAAGCAATTCCTCCCTTTTGAAGTAACTTTACAGATCCCAAAGAGTTTCCATATGCAGTTTCTCAATGGATCCTCATGAAAGCCTTTAAATAAGCTGAGGGTCAGATTGGTTAAGGCATTAGGCAGGACTTCCAACTAGGATCCTGGCTATTGAAAGGGTTGGAGAAAGGGCTCCCGGTAGTTCCCTTCTCAACCTTACAGTCTAGGATCATCAGAGACCTGGGAGGGGCTGGGAAGAAAGCCAGGGAACTGGCAGAATCTTCTGTTCTGCAAAGAGACACATGGAACACCAGGGACATGGCCCGATTACCCTGAGGATTCTTGCTTTCAGCCAAGTCATCCCACACACTCTCTGGCTCTGGTAGGGTCCTTGAAATTTCATTTCACAACTTCCTGGCAGATATCAGGGCAGCGGATGGTAATCCCGTTAGTGCTGGCCAGTCTCCCAAACAGGCCCCAGTGCTGTCTGCTTGTACTTCACAGACTTCCTCCTCCCCGAATCTGTTGCCCGGCCAGATGACCTTAATCTTGGTGGCAAGTTCTGTAACCTCGCCAAGATGTCTCCGGACATGTGAAAGTAGCTCGTGATAGTGAGCACACGGCGAGGCTGGCACCCCTCATCCCCCCTGCCACCCTGCCTCTCCCCATCCTCCTCCCCCAGTTCTGTGCATAAGCTCCTGTGCCCAGCCTGCCTTGCAGGAGCCCTGAGACTCAGCCAGGCTCACAGAATCTAGGAGGCAGCCCCTCCAGATCCAGAAGGACCTGAGTCTGAGCCAGGGAACGTTTGTGCTTGTCATATCTGATGGCATCATCCATTAACTTTTCCTCTAAGGAGCTCAACATGTCTCACTGTGCTTCTGTTGCTCCCGGTTCCTCCTTCTAAGGAAATCACCAGCCTCCTCAGGGTCACGAAGCTTTAGTAATCAGAAACTAAATAGCATGGAAAACAGGGACACTCACACGGAGGCGAAGCACTATCTGTTATTATTAGTTGGACCAGAGCGCCTGCCTTTTTCATCATCTCTCAATTACCCATGTGATGGACCTGGGGGGTGGAGAGAGAATGCTGAGAAAACCATGACTGTCCTATGTGTTGTGTTTTAGTTTACAATGAGTTTTTTTTTCTTTCTTTCTTTCTTTCTTTTTTTTTTTTTGGAACCAGGGATTGAACTCAGGGACACTTGGCCACTGAGCCACATCCCCAGCCCTATTTTGTATTTTATTTAGAGACAGGGTCTCACTGAGTTGCTTAGGGCCTCGCTAAGTTGCTGAGGCTGGCTTTGAACTCGCGATCCTACTGACTCAGCCTCCCAAGTCACTTGGATTACAGGCGTGCGCCACCGGGCCCGGCTACAATGAGTTTTTAATTTTAATTTTTGTGGTGCTGCGGATTGAACAGTGCTCTCCCATTGAGCCTGCCCCCATCCCTAATACACTTAAAATATGTTACTTCTCTCAATTCTCAGCAGAAAACTGTCCAGCATATGGTAGATACCAATGTCAGTTTGTCTTCTTTTTTCCCAATGATATCAGAAGGGAAAATCTTACCAACCCCACTTTATGAAGGAGCAAGTCAAGGTCATAATTATTGAAGGTCAAATAAATATATTATAGTAGACTCTAGATTAGAATATAGCTTTCCTGGTTATATATATATATATATATATATATATATACAGAATCCCAGAATCCTGGAATTTTCGTATAACCCCATTCTTCCTCTTCAATCCCTAGTTAGTCCTGTAATAACAAACTTTTCTTTTTTCTGTCCTGGGATTGAACCCAAGGGTGCTTTTACCACTGAGCTACAACCCCAGCCCTTTTTATTTTTTATTTTGAGACAGGGTCTCACTAAATCCTGGGACTGGCCTGGAACCAGCAATTCTCCTGCTTCTGTCTCCTGAATTGCTGGAATTACAGGCATGTGCCATATACCTAGCAATACCAAGATTTTCTAATGTCTCAAGTGTGTACCATCCTCACTATTCCCAGACATGGTTCTGAGCACTTTGAGTTCATTAACTAATTTGATCCTCATAAAACACTAAGATAGATAGCAGTATTATTCACATTCTACAAATGAGGAAACTGATACACATAGTGTTAGAAAATTTGCCCAAAGTTATATTGCTTGTAAGGGCAGAGCGGTAATATGAACCCAGCCAATCTGACTCCTGAGTCTGGGCCCTTAGTCACTCTACTACACTGGCTTTCACTTGCTGCACTGTAAGTACCTACCTCTTTCAGAGATCAGTAAGTCCCTCAAAGGCAAGAACTTTTTATCCTTATTCCAAGCCCTAAGCACTATATCTGGAACATGGCATGTGCTTAGTAACCACCTTTTGAATAAATGCGTGGTTAACTGGTCATGAGGAACTCTAGGAAAGACCATTTATTTAAATCCAAAATCCCAGAGCTGGGCTAGGGGTGTAGTTCAGAAGCAGAGTATTTACCTAGCATGCACAAAGCACTGGGCTCAATACCCAGCACTGCAAAAAAAATTTAATTAATTAATTAAAATACCAGAGTTTGATTCTTTCTTCTGCTTTTATCCAAGATATTAAAAAAGCCACAGGAAGAGATTCTTGATTCCAACTTAGTCCATCCTTTGATGGACTTTGAGAGACTGGCTCTCCTAAAAACAGCACCAGCTCTTGAGGACCTTTTAAAGAGCTCCCAGAGACCCCATCTGAGCTCTGTCTTCAGGTTCCAGGGCTATATTTCGGATCAGGGTTTAGATCAGTAGGCATCCTGCAGAAACTGGAAATCCAACCCACAGCTTCTGTGCTGAGGTGGAATTAAATGGTGAGGACTTCCCTGATCAACTGAGTGAATCAGCTGCTCAGGTTGGGATGAATCCAGAGCACATGCCCACAAAGGGTGGCGAGTTGCAAATTGAGATCTAATATGAGCCATCTGGTCGTGTGAAATAGCCAACTGGAGGGATGGGAGCCTGGACACTGCCCAAAAGCAAACTTATCTCAGGGAAACGATGAGTCAGATCCACCAAGAAACAAAAGCCTCTAATGAAGTCCCCTGCAATAGGTTCCATCAAGTCTCCCTGGAGGAGGTAGACTTGGGTAACTCCATCTGAAGGTTGCCCCTGGATTCACAGTTTTAAGATGCCTGGTCTCTGAACATGACATGGGTGATAAACCTACATTGTTTGCAGGCAGTATGGGCTTCAAGAACCTTTTCACATCCAGAGAGATGTGCCAGATAGGATGTGATGGGACATGCCACACCAGCTAGGAGCCAGCACTGTTCCCTAGAATTGGGACAGTTCAGCATTGGTTCTGGAGGACAACTTCTGCTCCCAGGCACAGTCACTGTTGCCTGTAAAAAAAAAAAAAAAGCAACCAATTACCAGGGCTAATTATCTTCCTTCAGCCTCTTTCCTGGCAGTAACTGTCAAGGCTCTTGCCAAAACTCTGCTTCACCAATACTCTGATCCAAAAACTCCCAAGTCAGCGAGGGGAAGGCTCTGTAGCCGAGAGCAGCTGTAAGGCTTCCCAACACCAAGACAGGGCACAGGAGGTCAATGCCGGCTGCTTCAAAGTAAGTCTCCCCTTGAGCCTCATTGGCCTCAGCATCTGCATGGAGGAGAGGTGGTGGCGCCAGCCACCTGGAATTGTACCAGAAAATGACACAACAGCAGTCAACGCACTAACCTTCATCCCTGCTACCCCACCCCAGGAAGTTAGGAAGCTTTTCAAAGGCCTGTTTGTGCTTGCATGGGAACTTCAAGGTCAGGGAGAGCTCCATAGCCATTTCTGTCAGGGCTTGCTGAGACCTGAGCCTGGGCCTCACAACCATGCAGAGCTAGGAGATAGGCCTGGAGCTCACAAGGGAGGCTGGGGGTTCGCAGGACACCTAGTGCTAAATTGTACCACTTGGCACTTTCCAAATAGTTCTCTACCCACAGGTGAGCCTGAGACCTGTTTAGTCTCTCCCACCTGGGATAAGAGCTAGCTCACTCCTGAAAAATGACCTGAACTGCCAAGGCTCTCCTGACTCACACAAGACTGAGTCAGTCTCCAAAACCCCAGTGGCCTCAGGAGCCTGGACATGTATGAGCAGGGAGTGGGGAAAAGGGGCCCTTGTTCCCTGACTATACTTGCTTTTACTTGTTTCTGAGTCCTTATTCCCAAGTCCTTCCTTATTCCCAAGACCTAAGAGGCATGTCTGGCACATGGTATCTGCTTACTAACTACCTTTAAATTTTTTTTATTTTTTGAACCAGGGATTGACCCTGGGGTTGCTTAACCACTGAGCCACATCCCCAGCCCTTTTTTATATTTTATTTAGAGACAAGGTCTTGCTGAGTTGCTTAGGGCCTCGGTAAATTGCTGAGGCTGGCTTTGAACTTGCAATTCTCCTGCCTCAGTCTCCCGAGCCACTGGGATTACAGGCATGTACCACCACTCCCGGCAGAACTATTTTTTTAATAAATGCATGGTTTACTAGTCAGGGAAGGCAGGGAAGTTGGTCTGTTTAAATATGAAATCCCAGAGCTTGGCTGGGATATTGCTCTGTGGCCATCCGCTTGGCCTCCAACCTTGAAGCCTCAGGGGAAGAAGGGCCAGATGCAATTCGAGGGCAGTTATGAAATCGGAGAAGAGGCTGGTGTGACTTTGGGTTGTACCTTGAGAACAGGCGGTCATTGTGTGATTGGGTGCAGAGGAGGTATAGGATACCCATCATTTATGCACAAACAAGATCCTCACCTTGTGCCAAGGGAGGTTTAGATTCAAAGGAACGGGAAAAGGAAGGTTGTGCCCAAGAGAGTATTGGTGACCTACACCCAAAAACCAAGCTAGACATGTTTCCCAAACTTCACCCCTGGCCATAGATAGTTCCATAGATCACAATGCATATGACTGGGCCAACATCTCTGGGAGTTCAGAAATTCCATTGGTCAGTAGTTAAAAAAGAATGTTTTCCTTAAAACATTTGTGGGGATAGTTTCTCCATATGTTGTCATCCTGGTTATTGGCAAATATTTCCTGAGCAGGATTGTCTACATGGTCCTGTCTGAGATATTGTGTTACAAAGGTCAGTGCCTGCCCTCCCAGCCCCTGCACCCTGAAGACAGGTGATAAGGAGTAGTGAAGCTTAGCAGATGACAACCAGACACACTATGTTTGCAACTGGTCAAACACAAGAGACACAGAACAATAGGTCATCTGTTCTGAAGACAAAAGCTTTGCCCATTTTGTCACTGTTCTCTCTCACAGTGGCTCAGAAGTTGGGTAAAGTGAGAAAAGAGTAAATGCAAAGGAGAGAAATTGGGTGGAGAGGGTGATCCATGGCGGCAGGGGAGGCTGAAGGAGCTGGGAAACCAGGGCTCCCAAGTCTGAGTGGGGAAGGATCCAGGGCAGGCACCTAATGGTTCATCATTTCAGCCCTCCCTCTCTGGGCTTGTCTTCTCCATCTGCCCTTCCACAGTCACCCAGGGTGCTGAGCTGTGGTAGCTTTTAAACTTTCCTATTCACTGACTATGATGAAAGCTTTGGTTGTCAGGGTGCTGGTTCCTGCAGTCCCAGTTGCCACACTAAGCTCCCAGGACAGTTTCCAACTTTGTGGCCTCTAAAAACATAAAGCTGTGACAGGGAGGTGGGAGGACCTCCCGACAGTTTCTAGTCCTCATTGCCCATTCCAGAGTCTTCTTTCCCAACTGGTCATTGTAGGTATCTCTGCCACTAAGGTCATCACCATATTCCCTGTATCCCAACTCCCACCATCAGAAAAGCTTATCTTCTTTGTCTTTGGGAACACCCTCCTTGTATCTAGTATAACCTAAACTTTCTAAAATCCAGTTCCTCTCTGCAGCTTTTCCTGATGCCCATCCCCACTTAACCTGTCCCAATTAAGTTGAGCAGAGGTTCAGCAAAATTCTGGGACTTGATCATAAACACTACTTAGAAGATCCACTTCTGCATACAGATGTTGCCTTATTCATGCTGCATCTTCCCGCATTTCCCACCCCCCTCAAAACAAAACAAAACCCAAGTGAGTCCCTGAAGTCTACCTAAGAAAGACCTGGGGAAGTGTTGATTGACTTGTTGGACTGAATGATCGATGAAGTGACAGCTGTGATCAATCAAGATTCCACTGTTGTCACCATTCCCCAGGCCACCCAGAGGGTTTCCATGACAGAGCCTGCTGCTGAGTAGAGATGTCATCTGATTTATTAATTAATGCAAACACTGTTCATCCAAATGCTCCAGGGCCTGATTAAAAAAAAAAAAAAAAGAACATTTAAAAAATGATAAAAATAACATTCGCCAGCACAGAAATAACTGAAGTTTTACACGGAGCCCTTTCATCCCAGCAGCAATCCTTCCCTCCCCCATCACCTCCCTGCAACACACACCAGTTAGTTGTCCCCCTCTTCCCACCTTCCCAACCTTGTGCTTCCTTGGCAGCGGACAGAATTCCTGCCAGAGTTTGTTAATTGGGTAAATGGAGTGACTGTGTAACTGTGCTCTCCACGGCCCATCCCACCACACTGGCTGCTTTCCGACTACCTGCCTCTCATCTGTTCCAGGATCACTAATCTGCAACAACCACTTCCATTGTCATCCACATGTGGGACTTTGGGGTTTTAAGTGAATCTCCCTAAGGCAGGGGAGAGAAAATGCTGCTATTTTAGTTTGCTTGCTCTACAATGGGGCCATTCTGCGGGATTTCTGGGCTGTGCGGGGCTGCCTGGGCGAAGGGGAAATTGGAGCTGTGATGGGACCCAAGCCAGACAGCAGTGTGCCGAGGAGGAAGGAGGGCGGGACTGAGGGGAGCAGGGGGGGTAAAATCCTGACCTTTTTCTTCCAGCTACTTGGGTTTGCATTTCATTTTAATCAGTTTCAGATGAAACTGACAAGCCCAGAGCCTCGGGAATCTCAGTGCCCCTTGACTTTGGCCTCGGGTCTCTCGGGTGTCTCCAACAGCCAGCCACAGAGGTTGGGCAGTATGTGACCTGGCCTGACCCAGCTTCCCCTGGAGGAGGCAGCACTGAGGGTGGCCTTTCCGACACACACAGGTTTAATAGGAGACTGTTTTCACTCAACACCCTTGGGGAAAAAACAAAGGCTTTGCCTTCTGTTGTTTTTTGAGGTGTGTTGGTTTTGCTTGAAATCTGTTCCACTTAAAGGCATCATTACCTGCCCAAAGTATGGAAGTGTCAGCATTCTTAGAGTAGGGTGCAACAGGGACCGAGAGGGACAGGTTCCAGGAGCTGTGAGATGCACCTGGGGGTGCCTTCAAAGTGGGGGTGGCTTGACTGTGCTAGTACAGTCTTTATTCCCCAGGCCCCTGTGATTGGCTCCCCTGAGGCTGCTTCTCAGGTGAACTTCTTTCCCTACTTTTGCTCCTCTCTCCCCACCTTTCCAGACTTCAGCCACCGGGTAATCCTTAGTTTCCCTAGGCAGTTCCAGGATTCTGATCAGAATGGGGCCGGTGGTGTAGCTCAGTGGTAGGGCACTTGCCCAGCATGCTTGAAGTCCTCATCATTGCAAGAAATTAAAATAATAATAGTCCAGGAAAGTACTGAACATTCAGGGTCAGCATTGGGTTATTCCCACAGATTCACAAAGGAAAAAAGGTTTTGTTTTTTGTGGGTTTTTTGGCACATCATATACACAGTAACACTTGATTTGTTTTTTTCTTGTGGATGGTTACATCCTGACTCTGAGGGCAGGAGATACTCAGACCTCTTTGGATCCCCAGTGTACTGTGCCAGGTTCTGTTCATCAATGCTTGATTATGTTCATGTTCATCAGCGCTTGTTTCTGCCTTCAGTTTTGATGCTTTGTGTATGTGCCTGAGCCTGCATCCTCTGCACTCATTCGCTTGGGGAGTTTCTGGTGCACAGCTGTGAATTTGCTGTAGCGCATCTAGTAGGGTGACAGATCCAGGATAGGTGTTCAATAAGTAATGAATGAATTCAACTCAATTGGAAATAGAGTTGGCAATCAAATAACAAGCCAAGGCTGTCTCAGGAAAGTGTTACGGCTGAGCAAAGGGTAACCACATGCACCAACACCTTCCCAGCTGAGCTGGGTCTGTGCTGAATCCTGGCCCCACCCCTCCTGTGCCCTTAGACACTGTCTCCGTGACTGTCTGCACACTACTGCCCTCAGCTGGACACAGCCAAAGCTGCCCTGAGACCTGCCTTGCTGTCAGTACTCAGGTTTCCTTTCCTCCCTATTTGGGACACAACTCCTAGGCAAACCGGTTTCTGGTTGGCTTCTCTTACCAGGTGTGTTTTACCCTGATTGCCTTGCATTGAATCCATGAAACCTGGGAAGGTACAAGAAGAACAAGGTCTTCTTTGACTCCTGGCATATCCTGGGTTTGATAAATATTGAATGTGAGAAAATAAACATAATGACACACATTCCTGGCATGCCAGCCCTACTTTGGACTATTATTATGATCATTAATGGAAGAATCCATTTAAGGACCTACACCTGTTCTTAGTCTGGAACAGCTATAGAGCTATTTTTAGAAAACAACCCAGGCAAACAGAGGGAGACAAAAAATTCAAGCAGAAGAGTTCAAAACCAGTCATTCCTCTCATTTAAAATTAATAATAATAAGAATCTTTTGCAGTACTAGGGATGGAACCCAGGGCCTTATGCACGCTAGGTGAGCTCTCTACCACTGACCTACAGACCTCCCGTCTTAAAAGGAAGCCCCACTTCCTCCTTCTGCCTGACTGCAGTCTTTTGGTGAAGGATCTGGAACTGGAGATAAATGGAAGGGAAAGCAAACAGAGGTACTGTAGAATTTCAGAGATTGGACTACTCTCTCCTTTGCTGTGACATGCTTTCTGTCTTCAGTTATAGGTATTTATGAACTTATCTTACTGTCTCTGCTTCTGACCTTATTTGCTTGTAAAATACTTGGCCCAACACAATGACTGCTCTGTAAAAGGTTTGTGATACATAGTTATTGAATTCCTGAAGGTCAAATATAGTGGCTAATAATTTGCCAATGGTAAAAATAAGTTTTAAGAAAAGAGGTTTCATATTTACTGCTTACATATTATTTTGATCTCCAAAAATTCAACTCTGGGGTTAGCCCAGGACCTGACAGGCATTGGACAGATGAGTCTGAAGCTCAGGAAAGAGGTCTTGACTAAGAACAAATCTGGTTGTCCTACAGCATAGATGTGGTCGTTAAAATTGCAAGGTGTCACTTAGGGATAAATTGAGATGGGGTGAAAAGTAAAGTCTGATATCTTGGGATCCCATTGCTAAAGGATCAGAGAGGCAAAGGAACCCAGGATAGAGACAGGGGCAGGAGGATAAGCAAGGCAGAATGGGGTCCAAATAACCCAAGGGCATGGGAAGTTTAGGGACAAGAGAGCGGCTAGTGCCTCAAATGCAGCTGAATGATGTAATCAAGAAAAGACTGAGAGGTATATGCTAGATGTGTGCATATGAAGGTCAGCTGGTGACCCCTGAAACCAGCTTTGGATGGAGATGGGGTGAATACAGCGGAAGCCAGACTCTGATGGGAATGGGATTGAATGGGAGGCAAAGACACAAAGACAATCACAGGAGGCAATGAACACAGGGAATGGATGAGGGCTATCTAGCTTCTGTATCACCAATAACTATTTTCATTTTCCAAAAATCAAAATTAATCATTTCACTTCCTATTGTGATTACCATCTGCTGGTTTGCCATTTGCTGGACCATCAAGAGGAACGCTCATGTCAATCTGACTAGTATAATTTCTCAGACTTGGTTTCTTCTCATGTGAAGGAGAGCTGCCAAATTCCATAATTTGGGGGCAGGTCGAAATCCTTATCCAAAATCCGTGGGCTGGCAGGCTTCAGTGGTACACAGTTATAATGCCAGTGACTTGGGAGACTGAGTGGGGAGGATCATAAATTTGAGACCAACCTCAGCAACTTAGTGAGGCCATATGCAACTTAACAAAACCCTGTCTCAAAATAAAAAATAAGGGCTGGGGATATAGCTCAGTTGGTAGAGTGCTTGCCTGGCAAGCACAAGGCCCTGAGTTCAATCCCCAGCACCACAAAAAAGTAGTTAAAAACAAAGCAAAACAAATGTAGTTCAGTGGTAAAGTGCCCCCGAGTTCAATACCCGGTGCCAAAACTAATAAATACATTTTAAAATAAATCCTTGGGGTCACATGTGTCCCAGAGTACATAATTTGTTGGATTCTAGGAAGGTAGTACGGTGCACATACCATGTATTACACAATACCACCAGCAGAATTTGGGTTCCATTCTGTAATCAAACAATACCAAGTAGGACCAAAGGGCTTTAAGCAACCTTAGTTGAGACCAAGACAAGTTTTCTACCAAAGGAGTTACTGAGATACTTTTGTTTTCTAGAGCTTTTCAGATTTTTGGAATTGTGATAAGAACCACCCTGGCAGAGTCGGTTTGAGTCTCAAATGAAAATGATGCAGAAAGAGTAACTGCAAAGGGCACGGAAGCTCTGCTTTTCCTGGATGGGAATGAAAGGAATTTTTCTTTTTCTGATATTGTGGCTGTGTGAGCAATTTATAAAGGATAAACTGATAGCCTTTTGGAAGCCATGTCTCCACAGTTAGAAAGGAATGACCCAGTTTAAAGACTGCATCCAAGGGTAGCTGGAAACATTTGCATGATCAAGGGCAATTCCCATAACTTCTTCCTCATCTATTTCTCTTCCTCTTCAGGGGTGGGGGCCCGGAGATGCTGGAACTCAAAGGGTTGGGGACCTTCACGTTGGAAACCAGATTTTAACAGTCATCCTCCTTGCTGGGACATGAGTTCTGTGAGGCAGAACTTAACACAGCTCCAGGCCTTTGCCTGAATGGGTGCTTCAGATATTTTTTTCCTGAATTGAATTGAAATTGCCCCCCTTATGTTCTTTGTTGTGACAGAAGGCTAAGTTGGCATTGTCATAACTTCCATTGTTTTTGTCTTCAGACAAAAATTCCTCTTCCCAGTGGGTCCTTCTGCCCAGCTCTGTCCTCTGCCTCTGCTCGCTTCTGTTCTTTATGGCTCCCACCCCCTCTACCACACATGACAACCCCCACCACACACCTTATTCTCATTAACTGAGGATTTGGGCCCTTGGTTCATAGACTTCTTCATCTTATTCCATTTCTTATTCATAAGTGACTTTAACATTTGTGTAGATGACCCAACTAACAACCAAGCAGGAACCACTGCTCCTCTGAAGTGTTAAAACCTCATATTCAATCTGTCTCTTTAGTTCCTTTCTCTTAGTATATTGACTTGAAATCTGAACCTTTAACCTTTCTCTTTTAATTAATTACCACCCATCTCACCTGCATCCCATGATTTATCACTTCAACCACTCTCTTGCCAGTGCTGCCAACATTTTTGACCCGTTTTTCTTCTGCTTAACGTACCCTAAAAATCTCTAACATCTGCCATTTTCATTTTGCGTGGTGCTGGAGACAGACTCCACTTAGGGAGATTCCCAGAGTGTGACCTCCAATTTCAGCAGGGCTTTCAGCTCTGTTTGACATACTGCTTTTGAGGGTTTTGTTGACTTCCTTATTCATTCTTCACAATGGATTTTCCAAATCTTCTCCTATACCCACTCTTGCCCTCCTATCTCAGCAGATGCCTCTTAGGTGGAAAAAAAAAGTACCTTCTTGCCCCTATATCTATACATTCCTTCCCCAGTACCTCAAAGGCAATGGGAAAGCTCCTCTTTTGCTCCTCACAGAACTCATGTCCCAGCAAGGAGGATGACTGTTAAAATCTGTGAAAAAAGGACAAACATTCTCTTTCATGTTTGTCCTTGAGATCTTGCTTTCCTCAATTTCTCCATCTCTTCTGTATCCTTCCCTGAAAGTTATAAACATGCCCTGAATCTTTCCATCTTAAAATACTTTTTTAAACCCAGTGTTTCCTTCTGGCCATCGTCTTATCTTTTCTGCTTATGATAGTGCATTTAATATAGGGAACAGGATAAAGCAGCTTCCAGCACTTTCCTACCTCTTCAGCCTCCTGCAGTGAGTTCTACCCTGAACTCTGGCCTACTGAGGGTCCTCTGGCACAAGTCACCAATGACCTCTGATAACTATAAGTGGCTGATTCATTTTGGCTCTCATTGTACTTATACTCTATCTGCCATCTGATACAACTGATTGCTCTCTGCCCAAAACTCTCATCATCCCCTCACTCCGAGTCTCCTTTTACCTCCTTGATAATCTCTTCCTCTTTGGTGGACTCTATTTCTTCTCTCTAAATCGTTGTCCATATGACCATTTCCTTCTAATAGTATATCCTCTCCCTGAGAAGGCTCAACTGAGATGGGTCTGCTGATGATTTCTACAGCAAACCTCTTCTGGATTTTCATGTCAAGAGGCTCAGCTAAGCTACCAGACATCTCCACCTGAATGTCCCAAAGAAACTTCATGCTCATCAAGTCAAGAACTGAATCATTGTCTTCCTTGATATAATAGTCCCTAAACTTGTTTTTCCTTTTTCCCATAGCAGACAATGGCACCACCAGCTCCACTGCCTGGGAGTCATTCTCTACTCCTTCCTTTCCCATACAGCCCACATCCAATCATTCACCAAGTAAATCTCAAATTTGTAACTCTCCATTTCTAAATTAGTGTCTTAAATCAGATCCATATTTCATGCCTGTATTATGCAATAGCATCTTAAGAGGTGTCCCTGCCTCCAGGCTTGCACCACTTCAATTTGGTATTTTTTTTTATGGTACTGGAGTGCTTAACCACTGATCCACATTCCCAGCCTATTTTTAATTCTTTTCATTAAGAGACAGGGTCTTGCTAAACTGCTCAGTACCTCGTTAAGTTGCTGAGGCTGGCTTTGAACTCGTGATCCTCCTGCCTCAGCCTCCTGAGTCACTGAGATAACAGGCATGCACCATTGTGCCTGGCTTTCAATTCCATTTTAACATGAAGGTGCACCACTATAAAATGCAAATATGGCTCAGATCTAGTGGCATATTGTCATCTGTAGTCCCAGATACTCAGGATGCCAAAGCAGGAAAAATGCTTGAGCGCTAGCCTGGGCAATATAGCAAGACGGGAAGGGGGAAATGGGAGGAGGAAGAGGTGGACCAGAAGAAGAGGAGAAGAAGAAAGAAGAAAATAAAAAGGGGAAAAAACTTCTTAAAGCCCTTCATAAGACATGAAATACTAATCTACAGTAGCAGAAAGCCTATCTGTGCTGGATAGGGTGGCACATGCCTATAATCTTAATGACTCCAGAGACTGAGGAAGAGGACTGCAAATTCTAGGCCAACCTCAGGACTTAGGAAGGCCCTCAGCAACTTAGAAAGACCCTGTTTTGAAATAAAAATAAATAAATAAAAAATGTTTGAGGAGGTAGCACAGTGGCAAATTGCCCTGGGTTCAATTCTCAGTACCAAAAGAATTTAAATAAAATTTTTAAAAGCATATTCGTGGGAGCAGGAGTGGAAGTAGGTAAACTGAATACAAGGAAGCCTAAGGGAAATTTCTGGAGATGAAAAAATATTCTATATCTTGATTGTGACATTGGGTATGTGGGTATGTACCAATGGGTATCTGCATTTCTCAAAATGAAGGAAACTGTACACTTAAATCAGTGTTTTATTGTATGTCAAATATACCTCAATAAACTTTATTTTTAAAAGGTATCTTCTATGTCACCAATTGCCTGGTAGACAAAACTCAAATTTCTTATTCTAGCATATGCAAGGATAAGGCTCCTCTCCTTGCTTCTCACATCCCCTACACCCCATTCATATGAATAGTATACTGCAGATCTAAAATGGGCCTCTTCCTTGCCTGCCAGTTCAGCTTGTGTCAGATTCTATGAGTTTACCCCCCCCCCCCCCCCCCCCCCACCCCGCCCAACACACCCAAAAGTGACTATTCTTTTGTGCTCCACTGGCCCTAAATAAATGTTTAACATAGGAAGTTTTTGGTGTCACTCCTGTTATGTCTCTCCCTTCCTTCACTAGGCTATGACCGTGTCATCGCCATGTTTGTATGCCCGCGCCTATCACAATCTTTGTGATTGAGCGGTTGTTCAATCTCTGTTAAAGGAACCAGGGCTTTATCACCGCAGTCCAACCCAGTGGGCAACCGGACAGATGCTGCCCCTCCACTCCTGCAGGGTGCGCTGTGGCAACCGCCGTCCGTCTCCCTGCTCCCGACTTCCCCGGGCCACGCTTGGGCTCCGCCCCCTCCCTCGTAACATCCCTCTTGCCCATTGGACGAGCGCGGTCGGAACTGCCCAACAGAGCACGGCGTTGGTGCGAGGAGGCGCCACCATCTTTGAGCGGCTGGGACTCCTGCGTTGGTCAGTGACCACTGGTTGTAGGAAGGGCGGTGGGCCAGGCAGCGCCGCCTCCGGTCCCTCAGGCTTGCCTCTCATTCCCATCCACCCCGGGCCACGATGCCGCAGTACCAGACCTGGGAGGAGTTCAGCCGCGCGGCCGAGAAGCTCTACCTCGCTGACCCTATGAAGGTAAATAGTGGGGCTGCTGCCTCGGGTCCCAACCCCGGTCCTGGGTGCCTTCTCTGCCGTCCGCTCGGCCTCCAGAGCTTCTTTAGTACTCCCCGGAAGTGCTGGGAGTGAGCAGAGATGGACCCCGCCAAATCTAATTGTAACTGCCGCCCTCTCCCCATCATCCCCGACTCAGTGGCCCAGTGAGGCCCTGTTACTGACATCAGTTAGGATCGTTTCATTCCTCACCAGCAGTGCAACCTGTCTGTCCCCGCTTCCAGTCCTTGAACTTCCCCTGTGGCTTCGGTTTATTTACGTGTCTCTAAGGCTGGGGCTCCTCCCCCAGCAGCTCTGGATTCCTGTCCGTTAGGTGTGTTGGTGCCCATTTCCCATAACACCAAGATGTAAAGGTACCTCGCAGTGATGATCATTTTCTGGCACCGCCCAGGCGTTCTTGAAAATTTCGTTTGGAACCAGATATACCCTCCATAATCATGGGGGTTCTTAATCTTTTGAGGGTCAGTGGCCTTTGGGGGAATTTGAGAATGTTTGCACCCTGCTCCCAGGAAAATGGACTTATGCATAAATGTTTGCAAAGGGTTTCATTCCCCACCTCACCACGTCGGATTAGTTTCTGTGGGAAACACAAAGGGAAGATGCAGCCTATGCCTTAAAGAGCTGGTATTCTTGGAGGGTACTTTGGATAAATGTGAATATACCCTTTGGAGAAGAAAGAAAAGGAAAAGCAGTCAATCTCAAGAAATGGGACTCAGGTTTTACTATGTGAGATTTTTAATGATCAGTAAATAACACCAACTGTGTTTTAAAGGTATATATTGGGCTCGGAACTTGTAACTCCATGCTACATATTGTATACAGTGAGTATCATTTAAATGGAGCAGCAAAATGTGTTGATACTATTATTAAAAATAGTGTTAGACCCATAGAAAGACCTAGATAACCAACAAGAAACTAAAACATATTCAGTGCCATTCTTAAAGTGATATAACAATCGTTTATTATTTCATAAAATAGTTTTATTCATAAAGTGATATAAATAATGAAATTAATTGGGTATTCTTGTGACACTAGTGAGTGATGACTGTTCCATTTGGTAGTTTTCCTTTCCCTCCTTCACAGGGCCTTTTGTTTCTTCGGTCAAGCAATATACCATGAGATAGTACAAGATTTTTGTCCAAAAGCACCCACTGTGTAAATTAAAAGTATTTGAAAAGACAGTGAAGAATATACAGATTCACCTCAAGAGGGACTGTATTTCAAGAATGTGGTGGTAGTGACAGGGCAAATGAAAATTAAAATGGTAATTAGAGAACATCACTGTGAACAAAAGCTGTCTAGAATAGACAAGAGGAAGAACATTTCAGTTCTTCACCCAGCTGGATAATTTCAGTGACCTCAAAACTTCTGTGTTCTCATGATGGCTTTCTACTGGTTTTTTACTGATCTTTGGATAAAGAGGATGAGTAGGGAAAGAGAGGTTGACCAGCAGGGTTTTTTGTTTGTTTTTTAAATATTTTTTTTCTTTAGTTTTAGATGGACATTATACCTTCATTTATTCTTTTGTCATGCTGAGAATTGAACCCAGTGCCTCATACATGCTAGGCAAGCACACTACCACTGAGCTACAACCCCAGCCCCTTGACCAGCAGTTTTACTGAGTGCCTTCTATGTGATAGGCATCTTATATATATGTATAGTTTAGGGCTGGAGATGTGGCTTGGTGGTAGAGTGCTTGTCTGGCAAGGGTGAGGCCTGTTTTTCAATCCCCACTACTGCAAAGCAAACAAAAACAGCAGAGTGTATATGTATAGTTGGAATGTATAATTTATTTGAACAACTGCAGCAACTGTGTCAGCTTTAAGTCACTTTGTCCGAAATACTTGACAAAAACAATTTAGAAGAGAGAAGGTTTATTTTGGGCTCAAAGGTTCAGAGGTTCATGGTAGGCTGACACCATTGCTCTGAGGTGAGGCAGAAGATCATGGCAAATTGTGTGGTGGAAGACAGCTGCTTAGCTCAGGGCAGCCAGGAAATAAAGAGAAGAGGCCTGGGACAGTTATAGCCCCCAAGGTCATGCCTCCGTGGCCCCTTCCTCCAGCTAGGCCCTACCTGCATATAGTTAGCACCTAGTAGGCCATTCAAATTATTAATCCATCAAATGGATGAATCCACTGATGAGGTCAGAGCCTTCATGAATTATCGTTGCTGCATTGCCCAAAATATGAGCTTCTGGGGAGACAGTCAAGATCCAAACCATAATAGCAACCCATTGAGGGAGATAAATAAACAGTCTTAGATTCCATAAATTGTTTGGAATTGGAAATCTCTAATTTCCTAAGAGATTAAGCTGAGATACAGACTCAGGCTCTGAACCCCAAGTCCATTCTCTTCCTACCAGGGATAAAGAAAAAATTTTGGCCAGGGGCAGTGGCACACACCTGTAATCCCAGCGACTTAGGATGCTGAGGCAGGAGGATCACAAGTTCAAAGCCAGCCTCAGCAACTTAGGGAGACCTTGTCTCAGAAAATACAAAGGGTTGGGGATGTGACTCAGTGGTTAAGTACCTCTGGGTTCAATTCCTGGTACTAAAAAAAGGAGAAAAGAAAAAGAAATTTCATCAGGATCCTGGAATCCATTTTCCAAAATCTCAGTCTTCTCACCCCAGCACATTTAGGTTGATGATTTTATCTGTTATCTTTTACTATTCTCTCATTGCTCTAATTGAAAATGGTATTACTGATGGACTTCTTAATATAGTAACTTCTTAGTTACTCTGTCTGCCTTTTTAGTCTCTCCTTCACACTTTTGCTACAGCTGTCTTAAAAAAAACAAAAATTGAATTGTTTTCTGCATTAAGAACTTCATTGATTAATAAATAAAGTTCCTACTCCCAGTTCCTGTCTGACCCTCTTTCTAATCAGGGATTCTCTCCCCTCCATTTCCACCATCTTCAATTATAGATTCAATGAAACTACTGAATTCATTAGATCATTGTTCAGAATACTTACTCTTTCTCCAACTTTCTTCCTTAGAGGAAAAAACATGCATTTTTCTTTTAGTCAACTTTTTGTCACTGACCAAAACACCTGACAAGAACAACTTAGACAAGGAGAGGTTTATTCTTGCTTGCTGTTTCCAAGGTCTCAGTCCATGGATGGTTGACTCCATTGCTTTGGTCCTAAAGTGAGGCAAAAGATCATAGTGAAGGGTGGTTGAGGAAAGCTGCTTAGCTCAGGGCAGCATGGAAACATAGCAGAGAGTAAGAGACAAAATATAAGCCAGAGACAAAATATAATTCCCAAGGGTGTCCCCCTAGTAACCTGCTTCCTCCAGCCCCATCCTGTCTGCCCACAGTTACTACCAGTAATTCATTCAAATTATTAATCCAGCAAATGGATTAATCTCCTTATTTAGGTGACAGCCCTCATAATCTAATTATTTCACTTCTGAATGTTCCTGCATTAACACATGAGCTTTTGACGGGGCATCTCATATCCAACCATAACACATTTTCAAGGATACCTCCTAAAAGAGGGGTCTCTTTTCCTTCTTTCTTGTTTTCTCTCTCCTTATTGTTTTACCTCTATATGCCTTTTATAGGACTTAATTCTGTCTTATGTTTTGGTTATTTTGGTTGGTTGAATTCAAAATTCCTAAGAGGGCAAAAATCTTGACTTTTTTCCCTTTCTCCTTTCCTGGCACCTGACAGAGTGGCTCCGATGCCCCTTAAGCTACAAAATGGACCCAATCTTATAGCATCATAGGCTCTTTAACTTCTCATTTCTTCTACTTTTTTTTTTTTTTTTTTTGGTGTTGGGATTGAACCCAGGGCCTTGTGCTTGTGAGGCAAGCACTCTACCAACTGAGCTATATCCCCAGCCCTGGTAGTATTCTTTTAACTGAGTTAACACTTTATATAGTTGTCATGCTTAGTATATTTTTCAATTTTGGTTTCTTTTGTTTTTAGAGACTAAATTTTTAAAAACATATAAAGCAGTTTAATACTTCAGTAAATAGATCAGGTATTTTGTACATTTTAGTTATTATTATTTCTCTCTTCTTAAGTGCTGGGTGAGTTCCTTCTCCCTCGCCAAGACAGATCTCCAAGAAACGTAACTTTTTTTTTTTTTTTTGCAATCCCAGGAGTACAGAGAGCATAATGAGAAAAGTTTATGTTATAGCTGTATTACTAGCCCTTTTTAGTTTCCAGAATTGTTATGACACTTCTTGTGCTGTATTGTAACCATTTTAAAATTATGTTCCTGTTTTGGCTTGTAGATTCTTAGCAGTTTTTGAAACAGCTAACTAAACAAGAGTTACTGATAATAGATAGCAAAAAAAACTGACTGCTGATCATGTTTCCATTCATCAGTAAAGAACAAAAAAGTTCACAGAAGTTGGAAGTTACTGGATATTGTCTTATAGGAATATGCTAATATCTGAATGGTATCTTGGCTACTTAATTAGAATACTGAACAATAAAATGTAACATGGCACTCAATATAGGAGTAATTTTGGTTTTTGGAAAAGTTGATAAGAGACTTCAAGGCAGAATTCTGGTTTTAAGTGAAAATCATATATAATGATATATAATTTTTCATAATAAAGATATATAATTTTGCTGAACACTTCAGTCTGAATCTGCCTCCTGACAGCCATGGAAAGATAGAAACTCTTCCTATCCAAGAACACGGGAGATCTTTCCATCTTCTAAGGTCTTCCTCAATTTCTTTCTTTAATGTTCTTATAGTTTTCATTGTAGAGATCTTTCACCTCTTTTGTTAGATTGATTTCCATGTGTTCTTGGATAGGCAGAATTAATATAATCAAAATGGCCATATTTCCAAAGGCACTATACAAATTTAACGCAATTCCAATAAAATCCCAATGACATTCCTCATAGAAATAGAGAAAGCAATCATGAAATTCATTTGGAAGAACAAAAGACCCAGAATAGCCAAAGCAATCCTGGGCAGGAAGAATGATGCAGGAGGTATCCCAATACCAGACCTTAAACTCTACTACAGAGCAATAGTAACAAAAACGGCATGGTATTGGCACCAAAATAGACAGTTAGACCAGTGGTACAGAATAGAAGACACAGAGACAAACCCCCATAAGTACAGTTATCTCATACTAAACAAAGGAGCCAAAAACATACAATGGAGAAAAGATAGCCTCTTCAACAAATGGTGCTGGCAAAACTGGAAGTCCATATACAGTAAAATGAAATTAAACCCCTCTCTCTCACCCTGTACAAAACTCAACTCAAAATGGATCAAGGATCTAGGAATTAAACCTGAAACCCTTCACCAAATAGAAGAAAAAGTAGGCCTGAATTTTCACCATGTTGGCTTAGGACCAGACTTCCTTAACATGACCCGCAGAGAGCAAGAAATAAAAGGAAGAATCAATAAATGGAACGGATTCCAACTAAAAAGCTTTTTCATAGCAAAAGAAACAATCAAAAATGTGAAAAGAGAGCGTACAGAGTGGGAAATAATCTTTTCCACACACATTTCAGACAGAGCACTGATCTCCAAAATTTATAAAGAACTTGAAAAAACTTTACACCAAAAATACAAAGAACCCAATCAATAAATGAGCTAAGGAACTGGGCAGACACTTCACAGAAGGAGATATACAGGTGATCAACAAATATATGAAAAAGTGCTCATCGTCTCTAGTAATTAGAGAAATGCAAATTAAAACCACCCTAAGATTTCATCTAACTCCAATTAGAATGGCTCTTATCTGGAACACAAGCAATAACAGGTGTTGGCGTGGATATAGGGAAAAAGGCACACTCATACATTGCTGGTGGAGATGCAAATTGGTGCAGCCACTCTGGAAAGCAGTATGGAGATTCCTCAAAAAACTTGGAATGGACCCACCATTTGACCCAGCTATCCCACTCCTCGGGTTATACCTAAAGGACTTAAAATCATCAATGAACAGTGATACAGCCACATCAATGTTCATAGCTGCTCAATTCACAATAGCTAGCTTGTGGAACCAACCTAGATGCCCTTCAGTTGATGAATGAATAAAGAAACTGTGGTATATATACAGAATGGAATATTAACCATAAAGAAGAATAAAACTATGGCATTTGCTGGTAAATGGGTGGAGTTGGAGAATATCATGCCAAGTGAAATAAGCAAAGGCCCAATGTTTTCTTTGATAAGTGGATGATGATACATTGTGGTGGGCAGTGGGGGGTCAAGAGAAGAAAGGAGGAACTTTGGATGGTGTAGAGGAAAATGGGATAGAAATGGGTGGGAGAAGGAAAGATAGTAGACTGAGACAGACAGTATTACCCTATGTATATGTAAGATTATATGAATGGTGTGAATCTACATTGTGAAAAAAATATATATTCCCTGCTGTATAATTATATCAAAATGGGTTCTACTGTCATGTATAATTAAAAAGAACCAATAAAAAAAGAAAAAAAATTTTAAAAATTAATTAAATGATAAAAAAAAAGAAATAGAAACTGTGTCCAGCACTGTGCACTCTTTTCCTGAAAAGTAGATTTGAGCTTTTTCTTTGTTTGTTTTTATTTTTGTGGTGCTGGGGATTAAACCCAAGGCTTCAGGCATGCTGGGCAAGTGCTCTACCACTGAGCTACATCTCCAGCCCTGGAATTAAACTTATTACCTAGCCATTTCTCCTCATTTGTTTTCCTTTTCCTGTTATTTCTCTATTGCTAGGTATGCTGGTTTATACTCTCACTGGGAAAAAAAAAAATGCCAAACTATCTTATAGTCTCACAGACATTTCCCTGAATATGAATGTGCTTTGGGGAGTTTTCAGTACATTCCTTCAAACTGGCTGCAAATAAAATAACCAACTTTTTTTTTCAAGTATTTAAAGTGTAGCACAAGGAATGAACTAAAATGACTTCTTTTTTTGAAATTCAATTTCAGTAATGATCTGATTACAGTAAAGATGCCTTTAGATGTTTTGGGTATTTATTCTAAAAGGATCCTTTTCAGCCTACCTGAAGACTAAATTATTTATGAGAAATGACACCTGTCTTTACTGTTGCTAAATATGTGTTTTTATTTCAGGCACGTGTCGTTCTCAAATACAGGCATTCTGATGGGAGTTTGTGTATTAAAGTAACAGATGATTTAGTTGTAAGTATACATTTTTATTTGTTGCATACTTTCAGATTTGTTTGAGTTGATTACTTGAAATTATTTATATAGAATTTATGCAGATTCCCCATTAGGATGCTTGTTTGCTTTTCATTCCAAAATGATGAGCCTCATTCTAGACGCTACTTTTATAGACCCTCAAGAAATAATTTAACTTGATTCATTATTGCAGCATTTCAGGTGTGGCTTAACAGTTGCTTTCTCTGGACCTTAAGCAGAAGGAATATAGAGACCAAACTTGGATATAAGACAGGAAAGATTTCATTTTTGTGTGTGTGAGAAATAAATGAGGGGGCTGGGGATATAGCTCAGTGGTAGAGCACTTGCCTAGCATGCATGAGGCCCTGGGTTCAGTCCACAGCACCACAAAAAATAAAATAAGTACTAGTAAACAATGTATTTGAACACAAGTTACAGGCTTTGTTATCGTATCTCTGTTTGTTCTTTTTTTTTTAAATGTATATATATTTTTAGTTGTAGATGGGCAGAATGCTTTCATTGTAATTGTTTATTTTTATGTGGTGCTGAGGATGGAACCCAGTGCCTCACAGGTGCCAGGCAAGTGGTTTAGCCACCACCCCAGCCCCTCTCTCTTCTTTCTTGATGAACTCACTCTTGTTACTTCCTTGGCCCTCTGTCATCTAATTTGTATCACTCACACCATTATTGGTGAGAGCTCAGCAGCATCATCTTAATTTTCAAACCCAGTAGTCTCATCACTTCATATTTTGCTTGATTTCCTTGCTAATTTTGATACAAAGAGTGCTCTCTCATGGAAATTATTATTTCAGCTCTTGTGGCTAATTTTACTTGGCTTTCTTTGTTTCAGTCTCATTCTTTGCTAATTGTTTCTTCCATGTGTTCCCATAAATGTTTCCCTAGGATTCTGTCCTTGGTTGTCTTTTTCAAATTATGACATCTGGAGCAATCCATTCACTTGAGTCCAATATTGCTTATATCTGTGTCTCCTTACAAGTTTGTATGTTTAGTTCCTATTTTTCTCCCAATGTCCTGACCTAACTCTTAAGTGTCTTTACCTCACATACTGTTCAAAGTAAGGCTTTCCAGAGTGGAGCTCATCAGCTCTTCTCTGTCTGGCTCCTTCTCTTACTACTTGAGTTGCATTGTCATCCACCTGGTCAGAAACCTTGGAATCATTTCCCTCATTCTGCTGTCCACAATTTGTTTGAAAGACGTGTTTTTTGTTTTGTTTTTTTGTGATATTTTCAGTTGTAGAGAGACACAATACCTTTATTTTGTTTATTCAGTTTTTTTTTATGTGGTACTAGGGTTTGAACCCAGTGCCTCCCACGTGCTAGGCAAGCACTCTACCACTGAGCCACAACCCCAGCCCGAAAGACCTGTTTCAATCCCCTGATAAATCATATATATACTTTGCTAGGCATTTGGAGTTAGTGATTCAAGCTCCTTCCTCATGTTTCCTGTCACAGACTCTCCATCTTGTTTAGGATTACATCACTTGTCTGGCCTATTAGAATAGCCTTCCAACTATATCCTTTCTTTTTTTGTTCATCCTGTACTGCTGCCAAAATTTATTTTTCTTTCTTTCTTCAATTTTTCATATCCCCCATTCTCTCTTTTCTGTATTACTTAAGTGCTTCTTTAACATACTGTGCTTAGACCTCTACTTTTGAACATTTTGTTTCCTCCTTTGCAATATTGAATCCCACCCCCACTCCCAATGTGGCAAGACTGATCATTTTTCAAAACCAAGCTCATGAGGATTGCTTCTTCTCTTGCATTTCTTTTTGATTTCTCTAGTGCTATATCACAATTATCTGTCTTTTAGGTAGGAGGGTGGGTACCAGGGATTGAACTCGGGCACTCAACCACTGAACCACATCCCCTATTTTGTATTTTATTTAGAGACAGGGTCTCACTGAGTTTCTTAGCACATTACTTTTGCTGAGACTGGCTTTGAACTCGTGATCCTCCTGCCTTATAGGCATGCACCACCATGCCTGGCCAGTTATCTTTTTAATAGACTTCTTGCTTCAAGACAATAGAGGTTAGATGAGCAATATTCTTACCTATATTCTTACCCTTAGTCTATCTTGATCTAGAGAGTACTCAGTAAATATTTTAAAAAATAGATTAATTCTTCTACTAAAATCACTTTTGGTCATATATCATATTTGTGTTTGGGGTTCCATTATAAGGTTGCATGAGGTCAGACCTTTTAATGAATATATGTTTTCTAAGGACCAGTTGAATCTGGTGAAGTTGCTAAGAATGTGGAAAAGGGAAAAGAAATTGAGGTGATGTGCTAGACATAGATTAAAGAGATCTGAATCCTAGCTGAACCATTTATTAGCATTTTGGGACGGGAAAAACTTGCCCTCCTGGATCTCAGTTTCCTCATCTATAAAATGCCATACTAATAGTCTATTTACTTGATTGTAATATTGTGGAGAGCAAACAAAATATGTGAAAGTACCTAGCATTAGTGCCTGTGACTTGTTAGATTAAATGTATTCTTCTTGAATCTTGAGCATTCCACATCAAGAAAAAGTTCAATGGTGATTGTCCCATTAAAGATAATGATTAAAGATTAGATACACCTGCTGAAGAGAAACAGATATGTCCTGTTTTTAAAATTGGTAGGGGAAATGCAGAATAAATTTTAACACAGAAGGGCTTTATCTCAAAGTAATAGCTTTTTGCCATTGGTAATTTAAGAATCCATGTTAAGTAAAATCAGAAATAATTTATTTGGAATTTTTTATTCCTGTGACAGGATTTAAATATGAAAAACAACTTTTATTCCCTGTCCTAAAGCTACTGAGAATTAAGCCATATGTAGAAATATACAGAAGGGACTTAAAAATGTTTGTACACTGCCTTAACTAATTTTAAAAGCTAGTAATTCCATCAAAAAACTTGGTCTTAGACTTCATTCATCATTATCACCATATAACTTTGATATGTTTTTGTAATCACATGTATGCGTATTTTTTTTTTCCTAATCCCCCAATGATTTATCGTTTTCTCTTTCTTGGAAACTGGGTATTGAACTCAGGGGTGTTTTTATCATTAAGCTACATTCCCAGTCCTTTTTATTTTGAGACAGGGGCTCACTAAGTTGCTGAGGCTTGCCTCACACTTAAGATCCTTCTGCATTAGCCTCCCAAGTTTTGGGTTTACGGTAGGCATGTACCACAATGCCTGACTTAGTGTGGCCTCATTACAAGATTTCTACACAAATTGTACAGTGTGTGGGTAAAATTTTTTTTAAGTTAGTGCTTTAAAGACTACATGAATTCAGATCAGTTGGGCATGATGAGGTTGAATTTCCAAGTTATTTAAGATAATAAGTTAGTATAGGATCATTAGTTCCTGTTACATAAAACTCGTGAACATTTAAAGTGAGTTAAGGAAACACGGACCTAATTACAAAATGAGAAAAAAGGTTGCAGCTCAAAGTTGATATTTTTGAAGATTGGAGAACAAATAGTTTTATGACTAACCATAAGCAGATTTTAAGTATTCCACCTAAGGTTTTGGTTTGGTTTAAAAATTATAATAAATACCTTCAGAAAATCAAGATTGGACAGACTTAGTTGGTTTGATTAAGTTGTCCATCAGCTAGAAGCAGGGATCGTTAAACCCACACTTTCATAGATAGGGAACAGAATTCTAAGATTCTTTGCTTTTTTCCACTATAACTCAGTTATTTGTGATTATGTCCCAGGAGAGAATATCTAATTTTAAGTCCTTGAATTCTTCTCATCAGCCCACAACAGGATTTAGCACATTACTGTTTTTTAGAAGTTTCTAGTAGATATCGAATGATTTTTCATCCTCAGGAGTGGTATTCAAAATGCCATTCTTTTATACATTTATGTTTATATATTTGTAGATGGACACAGTGCCTTTATTTATTTTTTTAATGTGCTGAGGATCAAACCCAGTGCCTCACATGTGATAGGCAAGTGCTCTACTGCTGAGCCACAACCCCAGCCCAAAATGCTATTCTTAAAGCCAGATATTGTGGTACACTCCTTTAGTCCCACTGACTCTGGAGGCTGAGGCAGGAGGATCACAAGTTTGAGGCCAGCCTCAGCAATTTAGCAAGGCTCTAAGCAACCTAGCAAGACCTTATCTCAAAATAAAAAATAAAAAGGACTGGGGTTGTGACTCAGTGGTAAGTACCCCTGGGTTCAGTCCCCGATGGCAAAAAATACCATAACAATGACAAAAATACCATTCTTAAGGAATGCAATTGCTGGAAGCTTGTGAACTTGAGTGCAGTTTCCTGTGACTGTAGAGAGAATAGAGCAAAACAATAGTAGGAAGGAGTCTTCAGAGTTTTCCCTAGTTACATGTTTTCACACTGCCAATATCAAGTTTTACGTAGTTAATGTGTGTGTAATTTTAAAATTTCTGACAGTGTTTGGTGTATAGAACAGACCAAGCTCAAGATGTAAAGAAGATTGAGAAATTCCACAGTCAACTAATGCGACTTATGGTAGCCAAGGAGTCCCGCAGTGTTGCCATGGAAACAGACTGACTGGTTTGAAATGAAGACTCTTTTTGTCATGTTCTTAGGAAGTAAATATCTTTTGAATTTGAAAAGTTGACAAAAAATACTTTATGTAACTAAGTGAGCTATTCAAAAGCTGAGAGATCATTTTTTGTACTTTATTTTTAATGTTTACTTTAGAGCTAGGAATGTAAATGCTTTCAGTTAGAAAGCTGTTATTTATCTTTGAAAATTAAATGAGAAATGCATCTGTCTTAGAAACTTTTTGCAGGTTATTTGATGTTGGCCAAAATATATAATTATTTCTCTGGTAAATTTATATTAGTAATTTAAAATGAAATACCGAGAAAAGCCAGTTCTTCCTTAAATTTAGTTTGTCTTTAAGAGAAAATTAAACATAACCATTGTGCTGGATCATTATATTTCTTTTGGAACATAAAATTTGTGCTGTTAATAACCAATAAATATATAGTAACTGGAATTAACTATACATAATAGTATGGCTGATTATGTGCAGTAATATAGTCTCAGTTATATCTAAAAGTAGTTAAGAATAACATATATACATATATTCCTTAAGCTTTTCCAATTTAAACTACTTTTCTTCTTTTTTTTTTTTTTTTCTTTTTAAACAGGGATTGAATCCAGCGTTGCTTAATCACAGAACCACATCCCCAGCCCTTTTTTTTTATGTTTTATTTTGAGACAGTTTTACTAAATCACTGAGGCTGACTTTGAACTTGCAATCCTCCCGTCTCAGCCTCCTGAGTAACTGCAATTACAGGCATGCACTACCACATCCAGCTAAACTACATTTTTTAACATAAGGGATTTATAGTATCAGTATCAGCTTATTAAGCAATGAGTGACTTTGAATCTGTGATCAAAAACAACAGCAGTTATTTATATACATGAACAGAATAATAATCACTGTAATGGACTAGAACCACCATATTACAGAATATTTGCTACATATTTCCCAAGTATATTTCTCAGGAGGGCTAAGGATTATATGAACTGTTAAATCTTTGCATACTTCCATGATATCCCTGACCATTTTCTTTTCTTACCTAAGCTGTTAAGCATAACTGTCACAACTGTTATGTTTTCTAGTAAACCAGAAATATGACTATTTCATATTTATTCTATATTTGTAATTTGATTTTACCATCTAAATGTTCATATGTTGATTCCTCAAGAGTGATGTGAAGGTACTACATTAAAAGTACCTCGAGTGATGTGAAGGTACTACATATATATATATATATATTTTTTTTTTTTTTTTTTTTTTTGGTAGAAATTTGTCATGTTGAACAACATTTTAGTATGGAAAGTTCTATTAGCCATAAGAATTTTGGATTGTTTTAGATAGATCAGTAAATAAAAAGCATTATGTAGATTCATGTTGTTTTTGTTGAGGTTTTTAGCTTCTCAAATATTATTGATTTCTTGACTAGGGTATACTGTATTTATTTAGTCTACAGTGAGCCTAATGATACGGAAAGTATTTTTTGTTACTTTTCTCAGTACTTCTTTATTTCATGACTTTTCTAAGCTGTATGTTGATGGCTGGGTTATTCTCTTGAATTAGAAAAGTAACATCAAATAATATAGGGGTTTTTAGGTTTCAGGTTTTTTCCCCTCAGAATTAATGAAGCAGTGGTGGAGCTTGGTTTTTTTTCCCCATTTACAATTTTCACTTTAACACTACTTTATAGAGACAGACCTGAAAGGGAGGGACTAGTATTTGAGTTCTCTGAGTCCTTGTGGCTTATAGATGGCCAAGAGCAGAGGTTTCAAGTTAGACTGCCCAGGTTGTAATCTTGGCTCTACTATTGCCTCTACACAAGAGACTTCCCTAAGTCTTCATTTTCTTCTCTGGAAATTGAGCTAACAACAGTACTTTCCTCATTGGACTTTATGAGGATTAAATGGCATGATCCATTTTAAGATTTTAGCACAGTGCCTGGAACATAGTAAAGATCAATAAACTGTAGCTATTACAGTTCTTGTTAGGATGACTCTTTTTTAAAAAAGATTTTTAGTGATAGACAAGACAATGCCTTTATTTTTATGTGGTGCTGAGAATCAAACCCAGTGCCTCACACATGCGAGCGAGGCAAATGCTCTACCGCTGAGCTACAACCTCAGTCCATGGGATGACTCTTTTTGAGGAGAAGAAAGTGTATAAGTAACCAGCTCTTTAAGTTTTCTAATGAGGATTTTTGCTCTTTTTATGTTTGGTTTTCTTTTAGTGCTGGTGATCCAACTTTAGAGACCTGTGGGACAGTCACACGGGCCAGGCAAGCACTTTGCCGGTGATCCTCTGCCCATTTTATTTTTATTCTGAGACAGGGTTTCGCTAAATTGCACAGGCTGACCTCACATTTGTGATCTTCCTGCCTCGGCCTCCTGAGTAGCTAGGATTACAGGCATGTGCTCTCATGCCTACATACTAGTTGAGCTGGTTCCAGATAAGATGGAGTAAGAGCGTTCCACTGTGGGTCTCCTGCTGTTAATGCTTTAAGTAGCTGCTCAAGGTCTCTGAAAAGAAAATGGTAGCAGGTAGATTGGGGAAGACAAGAATTTGAAGTAATACTGACAAGTGACAATTCTACCATCTCCCCCCTCTGCTGTCTTGCAGCTTGAACTCAGCACATTGGAAACTAGCATTCAGAGAGTGCCAGAAGCCCTCTAGATCTGGCTCAAGGAGTAGAAAGGGAAATTCTGATATTCAAAGAGAGTGCAGAAACCTTTTGTTTCGTTTTCCTTTTCTGTGTTTTACATCCCACCTTTCAACCAGTCTAGTGGTATTGACACTGTTGACTATTGGCAGTGGGAATCTATAAAAACCAACTCTGAGACCCATGACCCTTTCTTCAGTAAAGTTATGTTTCCAAGAGTGTGGAGCCAATCCTCATTGTTTTTCCTCTCTGTCCTCCATCCACGTGGCCTTGGGTGCAATCACAGTGGCAAAAGTACTCAGGGTAACTACAGCCTCAGTCTTCTTGCCAAAGAACAAATAAAAGGAACCAGAAAGTTTTGGGAAGATTTCGGAGAGGAAGGAACTCTGCCACAGAACATTGATCCCATTAAGTTGTTTATGAATTCCTCAGTTCACCCCACCCACAGACTATACATGGATCTTATCTTATTCAGTATACCAGAGACTTGGAGAGCTGAGCTGACAGAAAGACCACCACCCAGATCCCAGGCTAGAAACTAGGAGATATTCACATAGGATAGGCCCAAATAGCACTGCCAATGTTTTAAAAGTTGAATTGATTCTGGAATTACAGCCTGTAGAAGGTAGGTTGGGCCGGAATCTAGCCAGGCTGCTGCTCAGTATCGAACTAAAATTCAGCATTCTTCCCAAGATTTAAACAAGTCCCAGAGCTTAATAACAGTATTCAAAATGTCAGGAATATAATCCAAAATTCTTCTGCATACCAGGAAATGGGAAAATCTCAACTGTTATGGGAAAAGACAACAGATGCCAGCACTGAGATGTCTCAGATGTTAAATGATCTGACAAAGACATTAAAGCAGCTGTTTAAAAAGTGCTCCAGCAAGTAATCATGAACATTTGAAACCAATGGGGGGAGGGGTGGGGGAAGGATGGGACACAACCTCAGCAAAGAAAAGATACAAAAAATATCCAAGTGGAAATTTCAGAACTGAAAAACACAATAACCAAGATTTAAATCTCACTAAATGGTTTGTCAGAATGGAGGAAAGTCAGTGAAAAGTAAGATAAACCAGTACAGCTTATCTAATGTGAGCAACAGAGAAAAAGATTGGGAAAATACCAAAACTGAACAGAGCTTAAGAGACCTGTGGGACAGTAATAAAAGATCTAAAATTATGCCAACAGAGTTTCAAAAGGAGGAGAAAATGTGCTAGAAAAAAAATTGAAGAAAGATTAACTAGAAAATTTGCAAATTTTGTGAGAAACCTTTGGAGTCAAGCTCATATCCACATCCAGATACATGGCAATGAAACTCGTGAAAACTAAAGTGATACTGAAAGCAGCCAGAGTTAAATAACATTCGAATAACCGAATTTCATATCAGAAATTATGAAGGCCAAGAAGTAGCACATTTCTAAAATGCTGAGAGAGTTGGCAACTCAGGCTTCTATAGCCAATGAAAACAGCCTTCAGGAATAAAATGAAATAAAGCCATACATTGATCAAAGAAAACAAAGATAAGTCAAACAAGCAGACATCTAAAAAGAATTGTTATAGGGAGTTCCTCCAACAGAAGGGAAATAACACAGTAAGGAAACGGAAACATTTAGAAATAAAGGAATAACAAATTATTATTATGTAAGTTGAAAATACATTTATTTCTTGAATTTTTAAAATATGTTGAAGGGGGCTGAGATAGAAGGATCATTTGAGCATAGGAGTTCAAGGTCACCCTGGGTAACAAAGACATGGTCTCAAAATAAACAAAGGAGAAGGGCAAAGGGACCTGTGTAATAAGTTTTCTACTTTCCATTGTTAGTGGTGAGATATTTATTTTAAGTAGACTGAAAACAGTGTATTCAAATCCTCAACCAATCACTGACAGAACCTTGCAAAAAGTGATTTAATAAAAAGCCATAGATAAAATAAAATGATAAAATGTGTTTAACTCAAAGGGAAACAGGAAACAAGCAAAAATAATTCAATGATAGACCCAAATGCAAATATCTCAATAGTTTACATGGAGGGGGTGGGAGAAAGATCGTAGACTGAGTCAGACAGCATTACCCTATGTATATGTATGATTACATGAATGGTGTGAATCTACATTGTGTACAACCATAATGATGTACCCCATTTGTGTACAATGAATCAAAATGCAGTCTGTAAAAATAAAAATTAACAAAAAAAATAGTTACATGAAATACATATAGTCTGAGCACACAAAAGTAATCACAAAGGATTTTTTAAATGAACCAAATATACCTTCAGTATAATAAAATTACTTCAAAAAGATATAGGTTAAATCTCAAGGAAAAGAGATGACTATGCAAATATGCTAGTCAAAAGAAAACTAGCATTACTATATTAATATTAGACAAAGTAGAATTCAGTGCAAAGAAAATTTTCAGGGAGAAAAAGGGACAATACATTTATAAAAAGGTCAGTTCACCAAGAAGATATAGTCATGAACGTGATCACACATAAACACCTTCAAAATGTATAGAAGGAAAGCTAAGAGGACTGAAAGAAACAAAAGTCCACAGTAGCTGGGAGTGGTGGCACAAGCCTGTAATCTGCCAGAGACTCTGCAGGCTGGGGTAGGAGGATCACAACTTTGAGGTCAACCTCAGCAGTTTATTGAGGTCCTGAGCAACTTCACAAGATCCTGTCTCAAACAATAAAAAGGGGTGGGGATGTGGCTCAGTAGTTAAGCACCACTGAGTTCAATCCTCAATACAAAAAAAAAAAAAATCCACAATAACAGCTGAAAGCTAATGTAATTCTGACACTGTAAAGTTGGTGTGGAGTTAACAGACTATAGATTAAGAGCACAGACTTTATAGATTCTCCATGAGGCTCCCTCATTTTACACAGAAGTTATAAGCTCTGGAATTCCCAGTATAGATACATAGTGAAAGGTCTGGAAGGGTCCCAAATGGTAAGTGGTAATATTACAGTACCGTACTGATAACATTTCATATCCTCCACTCATGTTACCCTCCCAAAGCATTGATGTGTGATTACCAACCAGGGACCTTCACCCAAGCTTCAGGTACCCAGAGTTTCATTATGTAGGTATGATTGAATTATTGGCTATGTGATTGGGTCCAGTCTCCATCACTGCTTTTCCTGCTCAGGATGGGATGATATCACTTGGTTTAAAACCCCAAGTCTCTAATTTACCCGGCTGATCTTTCTGGCATAGCCAGCTCCTATTCTGAGTTATCTCATGCTAAATTCAGACACAGTCCCAGGGGCCCACCATGAATGACAAAGGCACTTCCTATCACTCAAGAAATTCTAAATATAGAGGTTGTCTCCCAGGAAACATGGACAAAGACCAGAGAATTCTTTATGTACAATAAATGCCTCAATACTTCTCTCAGTAACAGTACTAACAAATAGAAAATTACAAGGATATAGAAGAATTGAACAACATCATCAACCAACTGTATTTAATGTTTCTGTTCAGTAGGAGAATACACATTCTCTTTGGTGTTGCATCATACTGGAAACTAGCCAATGCAACAAGGCAAGAAAAATAAATAAAATACATCTACATTGGAAGGGAAAAAAAAACTGTTTATATTTAGACAGATAATTGATCACATACACAAAGAATACTGTGGGATCTACAAAAAGATACTAGAACTAGGTCTAGTTCCAGGTTACAATATCAACATATACAATTTTATTTACATGACCAACAAACAGTTGGACATTGAAATAAAAAAAGAAAAACATTTTTAATAGCATTAAAGGGTATGCAAGACATGTACAATGAAAGCTACAAGATATTACTGAGGTTTTTTTAATGACTATTTTGGGGGGGCAAAGGGAACTGAGGCTGAGAGGTGATGCCATTTTTTAAAGTTTTTTTGTTTTAATTGTAGATGGACACAATAGTTTATATATTTTATTTTTCTGTGGTGCTGAGGATGGAACCCAGTGCCTCACACATGCTAGGCAAGCACTCTACCACTGAGCTGCACCTCAGTCCCTGTTGCTGAGTTCTTATTCATGGGTTATAAGAATCAGTATTGTTAAGGTTTCTGCTTTTCTCAAATTCCTAGATTGAATGTAATACCTGCTAAAATTCTAGTAGGATTTTTTTTTTTTTTTTTTTTTTTTAGAAATCGACATGCTGACTGAAATTCAGATGGAAAAGCAAAGGACCCTGAATAGCTAAAACAACTTTGCTAGTAGAATTAAAGTTGAAGGACTACCTTTTTTCAAGTCTTATTCTCCAGCTACAGTTGTTCAAGCATCAAGATAACAAATGGATCAGTAGAAAAGAATAGAGTCCATAAACAGATCCACATATATATAGAAAACTGATTTTTTAAAAATTGTGCTGGGGATTGAACCCAGGGGCTCATGCAGGTTAGGCAAGTGCTCTACCACTGAACCACATCCCCAGACCTTAGATAAAATATTTTTTTAACAAAGATTTGAAGGCAAGTTAATGAGAAAAGGATAGTCTATTCAATAAATAGTACTGAAGCAATTAGATATCATTTTTTTTTTTTCAGTGCTGGGGATTGAACCCAGGGCCTTGTGCTTGTGAGGCAAACGCTCTAACCAGCTGAGCTATATCCCAGCTCAGATATCCTCTATTTTTTAAAAGTGAACTTTTTGATCTCTACCTTGCATTAAAAAGACCAGAGGTATGTTGTAATTGTAAAACCACAGAAAGAGGGGAAAAAATGTTGTGCCTTAAGACTTAGGTATAACACCAGAAGTACAATCTATAAAGGGAAAAGAACTGGTAAAATGGAATTCTTCAAAATTAAAATCTTCTACTCTCCTAAATATACTGCTAAGAGAATGAAACAAGCCACATATTAGAACAAATTATTTGTGAAGCATATATCTGATAAATTATTCATATCCAGAATTATATAAAGAATTTTCTTAAAACTCAATAAGAAAACAACCCTATTAAAGAATACCTCCAAAGATTTGAACAGAAATCACTGAAGAAGATGTACAAATGGCAAATAAGCACCTGAAAAGATATGCATCATCATTAGTTGTTAGAGAAATGCAAATATAAATTACAAGGTACCACAACATACCTATTAGAATGGCTGAAATAAAAAAGACTGACCATACCAAATGTGACAATGATATGAAGCAAACAACTTTCATACACTGCTGGTGGGAATGTAAAATAGTACAACCACTTTGGAAAACAGTTGGGCAGTTTCTTGAAAAGTTATGCATGAGACTGGGGATGTAGCTCAGTAGAGTGCTTGCCTTGCATGCACAGGGCCCTGGGTTCAATCCCCAGCACCATAAACACACACAAAAATTACATATAAATATGCCATATGGTGCAGTCATTTTACTCCTAGGTATTCACCCCAAAGAAAATGTGTGTCCATATAAAGAATGGAAGTACAATCTTTATTTGCAATAGCCAAAAACTGGAGATAACCTGAAAGTTCATTAAGAGATTTTTTGGGGTAATTATAGTATATTCATACACACGAATACTACTCAGCAATGAAAGTAATGGGTTATTTATTAAACATAAAGATAAATGAAACTAGTATATGCTGAATGATTTAAGTTATGTAAAATTCCAAAAATACAAACTAATCTATGATATAGTGACAGCAGATTAGTGGCTTCTTTAGGGAAGGGAAATGGAGCTGTGAGGGATTGTAGTGGAATCTGAAACTATTGGGGTGATGGATATATTCATGGTTTAAATTATGGTGGCAGTTTCATTGGTATACACATATATTAAATATACGACATTGTACATTCTGCCATGCTTTGTGTGTCAATTTTTAAAGAGCGAAGGAGAACCTGCCGTGAAAGCCGCCTTCAACCAACAGCCTGCAGGCCGTATCTGTGTGACTTACTGTGGTGTTCATGCCAAGGCCATGCTTTTCCTGGGCTACTCCCAGCCAGTAACTGATTGTGGCAGGGGCACCTGTACCAGACTGGCCCACCCAGTGTGACCTGGTCCAGACTCAGAGCCACACTACAGTTTGAAACTCTTGGGTCATCCTTCCCAGCTCTCATCTGCAGGTGTCAGATCTGCATGTAGTCTGAGGTCCTCTCCCTCTGCCCTCTCCCCTTCACAAGCATTGTTGTCAGTAAATCTCTCACACTCGTTCCATCTTGGCATCTACTTTCTGGAAGGTTTGAGTTAATGCAATATATCTTCAAATGTTTGTTGCCCATTTGAATTTAAAACTTTTAGCATTTTCTGTTGCGTCTCAGGGATCCTGAGACAAGTTGTTTAACCTAAGTGCCTCAATTTCCTTAGATGTAAGATGGCAAGAATAATAATATCTACCTCATAGAGTTTTTATGAGGATTAAATGGATTAATATTTGTTATGCATTTAAAACAGTGGCTGGCAAATAGTAATTGTATGTGTTTATTAAAATTTAAAAATAGCAATTTTGGGGCTGGGTATGTACCTTGGTGAGCTGTTGCCTAGCATGTGGAAGACCCTGGGTTCTGTTTCCTTATGTATTCAGAATATCCTTTGTTAAATATATTGCAAACATTTTTTCCTTTCCTGATACTTAAAATTTATCTTTGTGTAAGAATACTTATTTGGGCTTTCTGGAAATGTTTCCTCTTGCTACTTTAACAAATCACCTCAAATTTTGTGGCCTAAAACAACACAAGTTATATTCTCCCATGGGGCCAGATGTTTGAAATGAGTCTGACATGGCTAATATCAAGGTGTTGACAAGGCTGGTTTCCTTTTGGAGTTTTCGGGAAGAACCTCTTTCCTAGCGTTTTCCAGCTATCCTCAATCCTTGGCTCAGGGTTTCACATTACATCACCTTCCTTCACTACATCACCTGCCTCTCCTGCTGCATTGTCTTCTTCCTCTTTTGGTGGTGCCACTCTCTTATCAAGACCCTTTTGGTTACATTTAGTACCAACTGGGGATAATCACCCCATCTTAATCACATCTGCAAAGTTCCTTTTCCCATTTAAGTACTGGAAACTAGATGATTATAGAGCAATGCCTTCAAGATTCTGAAGGAAACTTCTTTCATCTTGGAGTTTTATATCCAGCCAAACTATTCATTAATGGTAAACATTGGATAAAAACATTTTATAAACATGTAAAATTTTATTGAGGCAACAACCCCCCAAATCTCAATAACTTAACAAAAGATTATTTTTCCACTCAAAACTCTGCTTCTGCTCTAGTGTCTTTATTCCAGGATCCAAGCTGAAAGATCAGAACTTGCAACAGCTCTGAGTCTGTGCAGATATCACATCATATTCTTTTGATGAAAGCAACTCATATGGCCAAGCCTGATGTCAGCTACATGGGGAATTATGTGCATCCACAGGGAGGTGCTGGAGATTACATGGCAAAGGGCAGGACTATATAAGCAGTGACTGCCTGGACATAGTCATCTACTACGTAATGCCTCAAAAAATTTACCTAAAAGCTGCTCAAGGATATTTTCCTCTAAAATGAAGGAGTGATGCTAGAAAAAAGAAATATGAGAAGAAGCAGGACACCAACAGTAGAGAGAGGAGATCCTTTAGGATGCAGAGAGAAAGTTCAGCATACAGCTGTGTGTCAGGCATGGGGCACCCCACCCAAAATGTTGGCAGGTCAGAAGACTCCAGAAACACTTCTTTAAGGAAGTAAAACTTATGGGCACAGTGCACAAGCCTGCAAATCCCAGCAACTTTGGAGGCTGGGGCAATAGAATAGCAAGTTTGAGACCAGTTTGAACAACTTAGACCCTCTGTCAAAATGAAAAATCAAAAGGACTGGGGATGTAGCTCAATGGTAAAGCATCCCTGGGTTAAATCCCCAGTACCAAAAAGAAAAGAAAAAGTGAGATTGAAAAAAAATTGATGTCAATGAATTTATTATGAAGGGCAAAATGAAACAACTGGTAAAGAAGTCGGTGTTGAAGTAGTGACTAATATAAATGTGGAAAACTAAGAAAAATTTTCCGAATATTAATTCTAGGGAAAACAAAATATCATCAGAGGGCTGAGGTTGTAATTCAGTGGTAGAGCACTTGCCCAGCACCTGTGAGGCACTGGGTTTGATCCTCAGCACACATAAAATAAAGGTATTGTGTCCTTCTACAACTAAAAAAAATTTTTTTAAATCATCAGAAAGGAAAATAAACCATAGTTTACTGTAGTTCAGCCCTGAATTGCCTTCATAATAAGAAGAACACTGAATATTCACTTAATTGAAATGAACTATTTTGAGCACATGGAAGAGTATGGGAAATCTGGGTAGTGAGGTTAGTTGAAGAAAGAGCTGTTTTCCACATTTGTTGATGACTTCCACATACAGTGCCTAAAATGAGGTTTTAACAAAGCAAGGGAGTGTTTTTGCAGTAGAACACTTGCTGGCATGTGCAAGACCCTGGGTTCAATCCCTAGCACTGCAAAAAAGAAAAAAAAGAAAACCACTACAAGCATGTTATTTAGAGATATGTGGGAAGATGTCAAAAAGAATCAGCTAAAAAGGTTAAATATGGTTTTCGCTCTTTAAGAAAGGAAATGGGGGTGGAGAGATACGAATTGTCTTCAAAACCTTGTAGAGCCAGTTGATACTTTGAACAATTGACTCTGATTAAAATATGAAATTTAAATAACAGTACTCCATCCTCTGCAAAACAAGAACAAGCACATGATTCTCTTAAGTAGGGCATGGTCAATGTAGTGTCCAATGCAGGTCCATAGGGGGCTCAAGTGGACCTTTATTTAGTGTGACAAATTGCCGTAATTTGCTGCTGTGTTTACAAATTAGCTTCACTTTCTTCAGTTGACTTTGGTCTTCATACTGTTACATTGTTGATCATTGTCCTTGAATTCCTGATAATGTAATACAGTCAAGAATCTCAAAGACTCTGGGAGAAAGTGGGAAGACTGGGAGACATCAGCGTGAAGTTACTTAAGAGAATTTTCAGGATTGAGTGAGTAGTAATGTACCCTTCTCCCTTTCTGTGGACATAGGAAAAATGCTTTAAAATTCAACATTTTGCATCTTTTCTCTTGGTTTGCATCATTTTATAAAATATTCCATACAAAATCTAAAATTATTATCTATTTGGAGTGATTATACATGGGATATATTATTTTACTTTACCATTTCTGATATCTCCCAACATATCTTTGTAACTTATGTAGCCCATTTTACATGGGCAAATTTCTAGGAATTGTAGATTCTGCTTAATTTGCGTGTTGGTTGGTTGGTAGCACCATAAGAACATAGGCAATTGGTAACCACGCCTGATCACAGAAACAATGAGCAGACAGAGATCTGAGACAATTTTATGCCACTGATATTCTTACAAAATGCTTGCTCCCAAGGACATTTGGTAAAACACCCATTTGGTGTCCCCACCATTTGGTGCCCTTCAGTCTCCCTGTGGATTTGCAATCTGTTAATTTTGAAGTAGATAGTACTTTTGTAATAAGTAGTAGCTATAGCTATGCCTTTTTGAGAATCTAATATAAGTTATTGGAGTCTGGTGGAACCCGTGATCTATATGTTTTTGTGGTGCTGGGGATTGAACCCAGGGCCTCACACAAGCTAAGATGTACCCTACTACTGAGCTACACCCCTAGCTCTCGATAAGCTTTAAATCGTCATCTGGTAAGGAATTTATTGGCTAGTATGGAGTGTTTCCAGAAAGGAGAGAATGCAGGGCAGAAGCTCAGTGTTGAGTAAGAATGAAGGAAAAGTTCAAGATGAGCAGAAAGAAAGAGCAAGTTATTAGCACTGACTGAAACCTGGGGTCACTCTGGCGAGACACTCTGGGGAGAAAACAACAAAGATGAGGGTGACTGAAGGTTTAAAAAATATCAAATAATCAAGACTTAGAATAAAAAATAATCCCTTGTCCCTCATTTTCTCATTTCTACTTTTGAGACTTTTAGTATTTACCTGCTGTATATCTATCTAAATAACATGCTTATAGTACATTTTTTTGCATTATAAGCACATTGTTTCATGGTTTGTCAACTTTACACTGTATCTGTTGATTTTCCCTTATAAAGATTTAAGTGTCTTTAAAATTGTTTTTTAGTTGTTGATGGACCTTTATTTTTTATTCATTTCTTTGTATGTGGTGCTGAGAATCGAACCCAGTGCCTCACACATGAGAAGCAAGTACTCTACCACTGAGCCACAACCCCAGCTCCAAGGCTTAACTATCTTACACCCACCCCTACTGCTCCCACTTCATCCTCTCAATATAGTAATAATTATAATATTTGTTAAATTAATGATGTCTACATAATTGTATAAATATTGTCCACTACAAAGCTAGTGTACCATTCTTACATTTTCTTAAGCAATTTTGTTTTTCCTATAATGAATCTTTTCTCTTTAGTTTTCTATGTACTTTCCTGAATTTTCCCCCTAATATGCCATCATTTTTGACTAATGTCTGTTTATATTATTTTCTAAAATTATAACTTTGTGTGTTGATTAATTCAGTTTTTCCCTGGAGATCTGCCCCCGGAAACCCTTCATCTCCCTTTTCTGATCTGGACGGGTTTCCCTCAAAGCGTGCTGCACAGTTGTCAAGCTCAGACTCTCCTTTGCCATATTACATCCCCAGCTTCCCAAATCCCTTGTTTTGCTGGAGCATGTCTTCTTTCTAGTAGTTTCCAAAGACGATGGTACATGAGAAATAAAAATGTGTTTCGTCCTTCCATGTGTGGAAATGCCTTTAATTTGTCCTCACACTTCATTATGAATTTCTTGGTTGGAAATACTCTCCCCACAAAAGGCCTTGCTTCACTATTGTATGACATCAGTAGTTGCTGACAAGAAGTCTGATACCACTGTGGTATTGGGTGTTTTGTGTTAACCTGGTTTTTTTATTGCTTCTCTCTATAAATACTTTTAGGATCTTCTCTTTTTCTTTTTTCTTTAGTATTCTGAAATTTCACAACTTGAATTGGTGTGGATTTTTGGATGTGTGGGGTGTGTGTGTGTGTGTGTGTGTGTGTGTGTTTTGCTACAGCCTCTTGAATGCCAGGCAAGTGCTCTTCCACTGAACTACATCCTCAGCCCTTTTTGGACTTTTGAATGTGTTTTCTCAATCTAGAGAATCCTGTCCTTTGGTCTGGAAAATATTCTTGGATTATTTCCTTAATAACTCCCTTCTTTCTCTCTTTTAGAGCTCACATTAGTCTAATGGCTTCAGGATTGATCTTATGATTTTCTCCTCACCTCATCTCCTTTTTTTCTCCCAGTGTCCATCTCTTTGATTTGTGTTGTTTTTCTTCATTACTCAACTCTGTTTTCTGACCTTTCCATTAAAATTTATATTAAAGTGTTTTCTAATTCTCTAAATCTTTCTCTTTTTTTTCATGTTTTATAGATGCAATTTATCCCTTCAGTTCTTGTAGTTTCTTTGAAGACTTTTCTACTTGTTTTGGATGACTGTGAGCACTTTTTCCTCTATTTTGGACTCTGCCTTTCATATCAGTGGCTTTTACCAAGTGTGCAGTAATCCTTTACTATTTAGAAGTGAGGCACTAGAACATCCATTGGAGGTCTATATTGGAGGCGGTCAGACAGGGAGACATCTGTTTTGTTATGGGACCCCAAATGTCATTACCTGTGGTTATTTTTTTTAATACACTCATTCACTTCAGAAACTCATACTTCTCATTCTCTGGGGGTAACTACCTGGAGACAGCAGGGTTCTGTGAACCCAGGAGTGGGAAGAGGCTAATGAAGCCTAGTTCAAAGAACTCCACTTGATTGTCCTGTTTTCTGCTGGGTGTCTCATCCCTGTTCCCACCCTACATGTGCCTAGTATCCCTCTCAGTTTGGGGATAATAAATCTCTTGTCTGCCAAGGTGAAAGATGGCTGGTGGTCATGGGCTTAGGGCAAGGACAAAGAACAGGGAGTATAATGTCTTCTTATATAGACATTAATCCTTCTGTTCTCTTTTATCCAATATTTTAAAAATTCTGGCAAAATATACATGAGACGAATTTTTTCATCTTACCTATTTTAAAAAAATTTAGTTGTAAATGGACACCATACCTTTATTTTATTTATTATTTTTATGTTACAAATAACATAAAAATACATGCTGAGGATTGAACCCAGTGCCTCACACATGCTAGGTAAGTGTGCTACTGCTAAGCTATAACCCCAGCCCCACATCTTACCCATTTTTAAATTTATAATTCAGTAGCATAAAGAGCATCAATGGTATTGTGCACCCCTCACTATCATCCATTCCCTGAACTCTTTTCATCTTGTGAAGCTGAAACTGTACCCATGAGACATTAACTCCTCATTCCTTACTTCTCTGGACCCTGACAGCCACTGTTCTACTTTCTCTATGCATTTGATAACTCTTAAGTATCTCTAATAAATGAAACCATTTGGTATTCACCTTTTTTTGTGACTGGCTTATTGCATATAGCATATATGTCTTCAAGGTCCGTCCATATTGTATCATGTTTCAGAATTTCCTTCCTTGAAGGTTGAATAATATTCCATTGTATGGGTATAGCACACTTTGTTTATCTATTAATCCCTCAATGAACACTCGGTTGCTTTTGCCTTTTAACTAAGGTTAATATTGTTACTTTGAACATGAAATTAATCTTTTTTTTGGATCCAGGGATTGAACCCAGGGGTATTTGACCTCTGAGCCACATCCCCAGCCCTATTTTGTATTTTATTTAGAGACAGGGTCTCACTGAGTTGCTTAGAGCCTCACTTTTGCTGAGGCTGGCTTTGAACTTGCGATCCTCCTGCCTCAGTTTCCCGAGCCGCTGGGATTACAGGCATGCACCACCGTGCCTGGCATGAAATTAATCTGAGACCCTGCTTTCAGTTCTTTTGATAATCATCTTCTAGATGAAATTTCTAGGTCATAAGATAATTCTGTTTAATTATTTGAGAAAAGGGTCCTACTGTTTTCCACAGTAGCTGTGCTGTTTTTGCCTTCCCACCAACAATGCATATTCTCACCAACACTTGATATTTTCCATTGTTTTGATAGTAGTCATCCTAATGAGTGTGAGGTCCTATCTCATGGTTCTCATTCACATTTCCCTAATGATTAGTGATACTGAGCATCTTTTTATGGGCTTATTGACCATTTGCACATCTTTGGAAAATGAAGTCCTTTGCCCATTTTTGAATCAGGTTGTTTGATTTTTTTGTTTTAATCCCTTATTTTTAACCCCATTATCAAGAACAGTGTCCAAACTAATAAGCCTAACCTGTTACTGTTGCATGGATAATGGAAGAAGATAGGAGACTCCTAGGTCAGAGACAAAGAACTTTATCATTCTTGGAAAAGCAGTAGCCAAAGCTTCAAAGTTCCTGTTAGTTCCCTTGCTACAAGTCCCACAGGGTAATGCAAAGACCCCCAAATAGATACCTGCACACATAGTGGGTTGTGTTACAGAAGATATCTACTCTTTTTCTGGGGAGATGGGTAAGGTGGCGTTGCTCCAACCTTCAATGTTGCTTGCTGCAAACACAAGACTAAGAAGTGGCCTGGGTAGGAATCAGAGAAAGGAAGGAAGTCGGATTCTTGCATTCTTTGAATATCCAGCATGCAGGGTCCCTCAGGGCCTAAGGCAGAGTCCCACTTTCAACATCTCCCTGTCCCTTGCCTTCACAGCTTCCTGATATCTCTAGCTCCTAAAAATTTTCAGGCCTGTAAAGCAGAAGTTGGTAAGCTTTTTCTGCAAAGAGCCAGATAATAAATATTTTGGGCTTCACCATCAACTACTCATTTCTGCTGTTTTAGTATGAAAACCACCATAGACAGTATATAAAACAAGTAAGTGTGACTGTGTTCCAATAAAACTTTATTTATTTATAAATGTAGTCTGTGAGTTGAATTTAGCTCCAGAGTTGTAGTTGCAGATCCATACAAGTCTAACGTGAGAATTTGCTTGCTTTTAGCTATAGTAAGTTTTTAGCTTTAACTCTTACGCTAAGTTAATCATTCCATTCATCTCCCCAAAATGCATTGACATCTCTCCTGTACTGTTAACTTTTGTCCTAATTACTTTGAACTAGTGGAATTAATAGTGTCCCCACCACTACCTGTAATAATTCTCACGGGGTTTTCATTAGGGTACTAAAATAAGTACACGTTTGATCTGCCAATTTTTAAAACTTTTTACACACTCACACACACACTGAACCGTTTCCAAGTAAATTTCAGTCATGATACCCCATTACTCATAAAATACTTTAGTGTATATTTTCTAAGATCAATGCAATATTCACCAAGGAAACAACTCAATTGTCAAAATCAGGACATTTAAATAATATTATTTAATCTATAGAACTTCTTAATATTTTTTCAATTATTTCAATAATTTTATATATTTATTTATTTTGCAGACTGGGGTTTGAACCAGGGCTCACACATGCTAGGCAAGTGCTCTCCCACTGAGCTACAGCCCAGGCCTTTTTTTTTTTTTTTTTTAATGACAGTTCTGGGAATTGAACCCAGGGGCTCTCTACCACTGAGCTGCATCTCTGGCCCTTTTTATTTTTATTTTTTATTTTTATTTGTGGTACTGGGGGTTGAACCCATGGGCTCTTAACCACTGTGCCATATTCCCAGCCCATTTTTTATATTTTATTTGGAGACAGGATCTCACTGAGATGCTTAGGGTCTCACTTAGTTGTTGAGACTGGCTTTGAACCCATGATCCTCCTGCCTCAGCCTCCCAAACTGCTGGAATTATAGGCATGCACCACCATACCCAGCCCCTTCTTATTTTCTGAGATAGGGTCTTAATAAGTTGCCCAGGCTAGCCTCATATTTGAGATCCTTCTGCCTCAGCCTCCTGAGTAGCTGGGATTATAGGTATATGCCACTGCACCCAGACCAATAATATTCTTTATAGATACATGTTTTTCTGGTCCAGGATTCAGTCTAGAAGAGCATTGCTATTAGTTTTCATGATGCTTCAGTCTCTTTTCTTTTTCTTCTTCTTCTTCTTCTTCTTCTTTTTTTTTTTTTTTTGGTGCTATGGACTAAACCCAGGGCCTCACACATGCTGTGCAAGTGCTCTGCCACTGAGTTACATCTCCAGCCCTTTTTATTTTATTTTGAGACAGGGTTTCACTAAGTTGCCTAGGCTGACCTTGTCCTTGTGATCCTCCTGCTTCAGCTTTACAAGTAGCTGATATTACAGGTTTGTGCCATTGGACCTAGCCGTCAATCAGGAATGTTTTTCAGCTTTTTCTTATCTTTCAGGACATTAACCTTTTTTTTTTTTTTTTCCGCTTTGGGCAGTGCTGGGGATGGAACCCAGGGCCTCACACACACATGCTAAGCAGGTACTCTACCACTGAGCTACATCCCCAACCACTGACATTGACATTTTTAAAGAATGCAGGCTAGCTATTTTGTGGAATGTTCCTTAATTTGTCTGATGTTTCCTCATGATTAGATTCATATTGTACATTTTTGGCACAAACGAATTGTAATATCTTTTTTGGTGAATCAGGGATGGATCTATAATTTTTATCCAAAATTGCCTCTGACACATTATTTTTAATACCTGGTGTGTTTAAGTTAGCTTTCTATTACAAATATCTGGGATAATCAACTTAGGAAAAGACAAGATACATTTTGGCTCACAGTTTTAGAGGTTTCAGTCTATGATCAGTTTGTCCCACTGCTTTGGACCTGAGGCAGCACATAATGGCGGGAATGTGTACAGAGTGAAACAGCTCATCTTAAGGCCAGAGACCTTGAAGAGAGGAAGAAGACACTGAGGCCCACAATCCACTTCAAGGACATGCCCCCAAAGATCTGAAGATCTCCCACTAGGTTCAACCACATCCCAAAAGCCTCAGCTGGGGAATAAGCCTTTAATGGGCCTCTAGAGTATGCTCAGAATCCAAACCATAGCACCTGGAAACTCTCCAGAAGTTTATGCAGAGGAACAGTCTTTGTTCAGATTGTTTAAAAATGTAATTTATTCTCTAAATGGGATGGATTCAAACTAAAAAGCTGCTTCTCAGCAAAGGAAACAATAAATAACATGAAGAGGGAGCCTACAGAATTGGAGAAAAATCTTTGCCACATGCACCTCAGATAGAGCACTAATCTCCAGGATATATAAAGAACTCAAAAAACTTAACACCCAAAAAACAAATAACCCAATCAATAAATGGGCTAAGGAACTAAACAGACACTTCACAGAAGAAGAAATACAATCGCTCAACAAATATATGAAAAAATGTTCATCATCTCTAGCAATTAGAGAAGTGCACATCAAAACTAAGATTTCATCTTGCTCCAGTCAAAATGGCAAATATCAAGAACACAAGCAACAATAAGTGTTGTTGAGGATGTGGAAAAAAGTTACACTCATACACTGCTGGTGGAATTGCAGATTAGTGCAACCATTATGGAAACAATATGGAGACTCCTCAGAAAACTTGAAATAGAACCACCATTTGACCCAGCTATCCCACTCCTCTGTTTATACCCAAAGGATTTAAAATCAGCACACTACAGTGAAGCAGTCACATCAATGTTTATAGCAGCTCAATTCACAATAGCTAAACTATGGAACCAACCTAGATACCCCTCAACAGATGAATGGTAAAGAAAATGTGGTATATATACACAATGGAACATTACTCAACCTTAAAGAAGAATGAAATTATGGCATTTGCAGGTAAATGGATAGAACTAGCAAATATCATACTAAGTGAAATAAGTCAATCCCAACAAAGACCCAATGTTTTCTCTGATAGGAGGATGCTTATCCATAATGGGGAGGGGGGAGAAAGAAGGAACTTTGGATTGGGCAGAGACAAGTGAGAGTAATGAAGAGAGTGTGGGGGTGGGAATGACGGTGGAATGAGATGACATTATTACCCTATATACATGTATGATTACACTACTGATGTGACTCTACACAATGTGCAGCCAGAGGAATGAGAAGTTGTGCTCCATTTGTGTACAGTGTGTCAAAATGCATTCTGTCATGTAAAACTAATCAGAACAAGTTACAAAATAAAACATAAAAATTTTTAAAAATGTAATTTATTCTAGAACTCACACTATACCCACTCTTGGTCCATAAGCCTTTCAATGGCTTTTCACCAAAAATGGGGAAGGCTATCCAAATTTTGTCCTCAGTTGGATTCTGTGAATTTACTTATTGATGTCCTGTATGTAAGTTGTACTGTGAGATATCTTGAACTATTTTAGATTTTAGAGCCTATGCTGAATGGATGGTTCACCAAGGAGGGGGATATGAGGATACTGAAGTGAGAAGTGAGATTGCCATGTGATGACAGGTTTGTTTTTAAAATAACAGCTTTATTGAAATGTAATTTGCATACCATAAAATTCACTCTCTTATCTCTTTATGCAGTACTGGAGATTGTACCTAGAGCAAGTACTCTACTAAAGAGCTATACTCCCAACCCCAAATTCCCCTTCTTAGAATGTACAATTCAGTGTGTTTTAGTATATTCACAGTTGTGGTGGTGCATCTATCGCCTGCATCTACTTTTAGAATATTTTCATCATCACTGCTGTTTTACGAGTAACAAATTTGAGTTCTTTGGTGAAATGGCCAGAGGCAGAACTGTCCAAATTGAATAATTTGGAGGGCTTTTGAAGGGAACTCTCCCAGACTGCAAGATTTGAAGGAATACAGAGATGCCAGAGACTGCAGGTGCAAGAGAAGGCGTATGTGGGAGGGTGTGGAACTAAAGCACGGGAGATTCCATGTTTGGATGGAGGAGGGTATCCTGCCCTGAGGCACCATATGAGCTAAGATTTTGGGTAGGAATGAGTCCAATGTATTTGATGGCCAGAAACTGTCTGTATTAATTTAACATGGAAAGTTCTTGGGCCAGGATGAGCAGGAAGGTTGGAGGCCAAGGCTGGGTGGCTGGTGGTGGTGGTAAGCTTTATTCTCAAGTTGTGTGCTGAGGATCAAAGCTTAAAATTGGTCACAGGCCCTACACAACGCATCCTAGGGGCCTGGTTTATCTGATGAAATCTTGAGACTGTCTGGTCGAAATAACCGTACTTCTATTTACAAGAGGGTGTTGGCAGGATATTTTGGAAGTAAGGAGAGGTCTTGACAGAGGTGAATGGGCAAGTTTCCTAGCAATGTTGATCTGGAGATTAAACTGAAGCCAAAGGAATCCCTGCGACCACAAGTCTGAGCCCTGAGCTCCTTCTGTCTGGAAGCTGATTTTACTATGCAGTTGCTTCTCCCAGCAAGCAGTAGCTTTAGGACTCACCACCAAGTCCTCAGAGTGGTTCAGACCAGTGCTCTTCAGACTCTGCGTTGAAAGTCAAACTTGTTTTTACATTTCTCACAGACCAGTACGTTTGTAAGATACCATAACAATAAAGGGCTAGAAAGATGAAATAAAAACGATATGCACCATGCAAGCTTAGCGTTTTGTTTTTGGATGCGACTGGCTGTAAGTGCTTCTCGGGCTGGGATGTAGCTCAAGTGGTAGGGCGCTTGCCGAGCATGTAAATAAAGAAAATAAAGGTCCATCGACAACTAAATAAATATTTTAAAAAAATAAATAAAGTTTTGGACTTGGGTGCCCGGACAGCCCCTTTGAGAAGCGGGTTTTTCCCAAGCACAGATGGATCCTCAAGGCGGTGAGACTTTCTGGCGTCGCTCAGGTAACCCGGCGGGGCGGGACAGAACCCGGGTCGGCCTGGCCAGGGAACGCCCCCCTCTGCGGGAGGCCAGGCCTGGGCGGAGACAGCACCCCGGAGGCCAGTAGACAGGCCCAGGAGGAGCTGGGGAGTCGGAGGGACGGCACGTTCGCAGTCTTCGGAGCCTGCAAGCCGAGACCGTAAGCTCCTGGGACCGCCAGGGCCCGCGCTCCTAGGACGCAGGCGCGGATGCCGCTCCGCGCGCGCGGGAACCGCAACGGGGGTGGAGGGCGGAGGGCTGGGGACAGTGGTCGGTTTTCGCCATCCCGCTAGGAATGCCGTAGGACTTGCAGGCAGGCCACCTCATACTTCTGGGGCCAGCCACCACCGGCTGCATCCCAGAACCGAAGGGCTTTGCTTGGCGCCCCTCGTCCACCTCCGTCCAGAGTCAGGCCTGCAAGTGCACGCATCCGGGGGAAGAGCCCTGGGCTGTCGGGACTTTGGGTGGGGAATTTCTGTGGCGGGACGGAGGGTGGGCATCGCAGGGCCGCTGACAAGGAGTGCCCACGGGTCCCTTTGCCTCCCAGAGTGGGTCTCGCTTCCACAGTGAAATGAACTTGTCGCTTAAGTCCTAATGCTAATCAAGTTAAAGATGTCTAATTGCCATTGTTGTCCAGCACTCGCCGCTCTCCACTTCCCTCGGGAGAGCAGGCCAGGGGGAGCAGCGCGCAGCGCGCGCAAGAGACCAGCCAGAAGGTAAGACTTCTAGTGTCCTAGAAGCCGGGGATGCGAGCCAGTGAGGGGAGCTCGGCAGAGACCCGAGTCGGGTCTGCCTCCCTCCCTGTCAGGTTCAGGTTAAATCCTAGCCAACCCGCTTAAACCTCTGGCTCCTGGCTCGCCCCGCCTCTTCCCGCTTCCCACCTCCGGTTGTTTACACTTGAGGCTCCACAAGGCCTGGATCCGCCCCTGAACATCCTGTCCCGTTGATCTGAAGGATCTGGGGGCGCAGCTTACGGAATGGGGGTGTGAGAGGAGAGTTACCCACGCATTTGGCACATCAACCCCCAGGGCAGTGCCTCTGCTGCGATTTATGACCTGTACTGTGGGAAATTGTTGAGCATGATATTTGAGGATTTATGTTTTTTTATGTGCCGCTCTGCAACCTCCTCGGATTTCAGTAAAATCGAAAATAAACATTTTCAGGAAGCAACACAGCCCAGAGAGTAGCATTGTTTTCTGGTGTGATGGTTGCTCCCTCCAGGGAGGAGGAGCCTTTACTGGACCCACTTGGTCTGATTTAGTTGGGGAAAAAAAGCTGGGTGTGTTAAGCAAAATTTTTCTTTCCCAAATTTCAGCTCTGAGGAGGATTGTGTGATGATTTCGTGTTTTCTTAGCAATTGTGGACAATACTTCGGAATGTGCCCTCAATGGATCTGTAGTGGTTTTCGTTTGTTTGGGTGGGGGCTATAAACAAAATTGTAAAATATAAATTATACTAGATGTTGAAAAGTGCTATGGAAAAAAATAAAGCATTAAAGAGAACGGGAATGTTAGGTGAAAAGAAGGCCTTACCTTCCATGACACCTGAGGAGCTAGAGATCCCTATGCTGCTATCTGGGCTGGCTGCAAGAAGCCAAAGGAAGAATAAGTGCAAAGGCCCTGAGGCAGGAGTGTGCCTGGCATGGATAACTTTTATGTACGGATTTGTAGAATATGGGCCAAGGTGATCTGAATCACCCACTGGATAACCTAGCCCAGCCTGTAAATGAGAACCCCTCTATTCCAGGAAAAGAAGACCTTCCACAGAAAATAACTGCTCTGCAAGGGGGTGAAACTCAATACCATCCACAATGACTCTCATGCTCTCTGGGTGATCCCACTGCCTCTCAGCTGTGCCTTAAGCAGGCTTACAGATGTGAGGATGTCCGTGGTGAGCCCTGAGTGAGGGGCTTTGTGAGCATAGGGACCTTTAGAGAAAAGACATCCTGACCGTGGGAGGAAATGGAGAGCCTCTCCCTAGCCTCCTGTGGTGCCAGGTTGCTGCCTAACATCCAAATGCAGCACAAGTGCAACCCACAGGGAGCTCCTGTGTCACCATGCCAGTGTTCTTCCACCCATGGATTGAAGAGCAGACATGCCCAGGCATGGTCACTGCTCACCTGGCACTTTGACTCTGTTTTTCCTGGTTTCTTGGCCCAGGTTCAGATAAGTGAACCGCAGAGGCTGCCCTCAGACTATTTCCCAGTTCCCATGATGAGGGGACCCAAAATTGTGGAGCACAGCTGAGTGTACAAAATAAGGGTGGGCAGCACATGCTGGGCTCTGCTGCTGAGGACAGCACAGAGCACACCACTCGGGGCTGCAGTGAGCACTGCTGCGGCGGGCATGGGATTGGAGGGGCCTCTAGAATCTTGTGCTCAAAGCCCACCTCTGCTAGGATCGCAGCTCCTGCCAATATCAGTTCATTCCTTTGAGAGTAATAGAGTGACGTTGACAGAGGATTGGCCTGGGAAGAGGACCAGCTCATGTCTCAGCTCAGCCATTAAAATGGGTCCTCTTCTTTCATAAAATGAGGGCGTCAGGCCTGACAATTGGCAAGTTTCCTTGTAGCTCTATTCAGGGATGAGACTGTGGTTAAGGAGCCCAAAAGGATCTTCAAGAAAGGAGATGTGTAGGCGGGGAGTGGTCAGTTTGGTAGGGTCTTTGTGGTCGGACAACCTACACAGGGTCCACTGAGGATGGCTGCAGGTCAAGATCCTGGCTCCAAGTTGGGGTGAGGGACAAGCCTAAGCCAGAGGTCCAGGGCCCTGGGTAGAGACAGGAGGGTCACTGCCCAGCCCAGCTGACTGTCTGAGGTCACCTGTGGGCTGCCTGTGGTGGTTCTGCACCCAGGCCTGGTGGCTTAGCAGAGCCTCCTGTGGGTTGTGTGGTAGAGGGGAGGTAGCAGCAGGGAGTAAGTTCCCCAACAGTTCCCCCCAGAGGGAATCAAAGCTTTGCCAAGGATTCAGCCACACGCTGTCCTGAGGGGGTGTTGGTGGGTACCCCAGGAAGAGCTGTGAGCTGTGTAGGCCTATCCTTGGTTATGTAACCAAACACAGGATTGTGAAACCAGGTACAAACAGCAGTTTCCTCTGCTATCATAGTTTATTTACTTTCCTGGGGGAGGAGTCATGGCTCATCCTTTCTCCCCAGAGAGAGCAGTGTTCCCTCTCACAGTCTGGCCTGCAGCATTCCTTCTGCCAGTTCAGAGACCCACTGACCCCCTGTGTTGCCTGGCAGGGGAGCCCTGTTTAGTGCATGTCCCAGCCATTGCAAAGCCATGACAGGCTCTCCCATGCCTAATTGAGAGGGCTCACATTAAGGAAAAAAAATATTCCTCTATGTGGAGTTAAAAAGACTTTCCAGAAAATTCTCTAGCTAACCTACAAACTGGGACCATGAGTCTTATTCAAGTCAAAAGCAGGAATTTTTGCCACATTTAGCGTTTGGGAGGGTTGAGGAATGGACTGAATGTGAGTATCTTTCTGGAACTTACTAGCTGGGATAACTGGAGCAAACAACCTAAACTCTCTGAACTTCATTTTTAATTCTCTTTAAAATAGAAAAAGCTATCCCTTACTTCTGGGCAAATGTATTATATGAAATGAGGTGTTTAAGAGTCTTCCTACCCCAGTGTCATAGTCCAGGACTTCTCTGGGCTTCCTCACAGAGGAAGCTCTGGAGGGGTTGGGTGTTCCTGTGATGTGCTTGGATGGCTGGCTTAGCTGTCTGGCTTAGCCTGGCCTCAAATCCGCCATGACCTGTGAAGGCTATGAGAAGTCATGACCAGGAGTAAGAGGTTCCAGTGCCCTCAAAGAGTGTTAGAGCCATGCAGTGTGCTTCAGAGAGGCTGGAAGTGGACAGCCTTGGGCCCTCCACCCAGCTGAGAAGCCTAGTCCTCTGCAGCTCAGCCTGAGCTTGGCTTTCCCTGTGGAAGGAGCAGCCTGGGCTGCACTGAGAGCTGATTTTGCAGTCACATGTGTTTGTACCCACTTCTGCTAGGGCTGAAGAGAGTTAGATCTTTTGGAGAGCACAAGAAATACTTTGGCTCCAGTGCATATACTTTCCCATTTTCCAGTTCTTCCACCTGTGGCAGGACCTCCTTGCTGGACCACATTGTCCCTGTGAGGAAGCAGGAGTGGGCCCAGCAAAAGTAGTGACCAGGTGAAGGCAGAGTTAGCCTTGAGGGGAAAGCAGCCTTGCCCCCTTCCCTTTATGTGCCCCACAGTCAGGACTTCCAGACCTTCCCAGGAAGGCTGTTCTCAGGGAAACAATGATGTCTGTCACATCATTGACATTGAACATCTTCATTTCAGAGTTGACCCAGGAGTTTTTTGTTGTTGTTTGCAGTGCTGGGGATGGAACAAACCCTGCGCCTCACAGATGCTTGGCAAATGCTGTACCACTGAGGCACATACCCAGTCTCCCCTCAAACTAACCCCCACCAAGACAAAACAACCCAGAGTGCATTCCTGGGAACTCTGACCCTTGTCCTGAGGGCTGCCGTCCATGAAGCACAGCCAGCATTCTCACTACTGTTGCAGACAAGAAAGCTTGCTCAGGTCACTGGGGTGAGGCCCAGCTACCAGAGCTATCCTGTTACACACTATTGAGGAAGTTTTGAGACCAGCGAGCACATTGCTGAGGGAAAAAAACCTCTAAGGGACGGGAGAGAGGTGCAGAGTGTGGTTAATGGTGGGAAGGAAATCAAGTAGGTGTATTAGATGGCCCACTCCTATTATCCACTGAAATACGAGTCTCTTTGCTCAAACGGATTGAAAGCCTACAGAAAGGAATGTTTTTCCCTTATGGGTCATGAACTTGCTCCACTTGGTCCCACACCCCACTCCCTGGTAATTTAAAACCAGTGGAAACAGGGTAGCTCCTATTTTAATTGGCAGTATGAGATGGGACAGGGCTTCAAATGAAACTCCAGAGCGTTCACACATGACCCTTACAGGTTGGAGTCTCTTGCCCTTCTTGCATTATAGGACTTCAAACCTGCATGGAAGTACCAAGGGGAAGAAAATCAAAATGGGGTTTAGGTGTAACTTAGTGGTAGTGTGTCTAGCATGCATGAGTCACTGGGTTCTATCCACAAAAATAGAACTTTTTTTTTTTTTAAATGGAGTAGTGTGAGAGCTGGGGTTGTAGCCTAATGGTAGGGCACTTGCCTAGCACATGTGAGGCCCTGGGTTCGATCCTCAGCACCACATAAAAATAAACAAAATAAAGGTATTGTGTCCGTCTACAACTAAAAGGGTTTTTTTTGGTTTTTTGTTTGTTTGTTTGTTTTTGTTTTTTTAATGGAGTAGTTTTGGTTCAGGCCCTTAAAACAGTTGGGAGGCCATTATTAATCAGATCTCAGACACATGTGCAGTTAAACCTTTGAACTGAGCCACAGATATGCCCATGCCCATGCCAACTGACCTTTGAAACATTGTTAAACTCTGTTGACCTTCTGTACAACAGACACCCCCCCACCCACCCACCCACACACACACACAGCTACCCACAGGTCCAGGCCACACTGCTTTATACACAATAGTTTAACATCTACCAGCACCAATCCTAATTCCTGACTAACAAATCGTATAATTTCTAGTCTCCTTGTGGTTTAAATTTATAAACACAGCCACCATTTTGTAAAACCCCAAAGCATATTTTCAAGACCTCTTGAATCTGTTTCCCTGGATCACAATCCCAATTAGCCACAATTAATGTAATCTGTTTATCTTAGGTGAACTGAAGGTTGTATAAATGCATTTGTGTGGCCTTTAAACACTGTGGAAGTAGCCATCCCCTATGTAGATGCTGCAGGACCAGCCAACCCACATGGTCCTCCCCTTCCTCCAGCCAGACCCTTCACTACAGGCGCTGGAGACTGGGACCTGGAGAAGCAGAGTCACTGTTCTGAGGTAACATGGCTGGCAAGTGGCAGGGCTGGGATTCAGAGCGGCAGTGAAGGCCTGGCCACCAGCCAGGCTGGCTCCTGGTGTCCCAACTGTCTTCATCACAGTGCAATCCCAAATTGCAAGCCTTCCATCTGTCCCTCCTGACATGTAGATAGTCAGGGACTGGGGGACACCCTCCAGAGTAGTGGGTGATGTTTCCTTCCCTGAGTTCTCCCTCCTCCAGGAGCTGTCCCCCACACTGTTTTTACTTTCTTTCACTCCTGTTTGTTTTTGCCTACAAACTTCTTTGCACTTTCTCTCCTTTGCTGACTCCAAGCTGTTCTCCTGGGCTTGGCTCCAGGTCCTGCATGGAGATAAACAAGGCCTTTGGTTAGTGCAGAACAATTTCCATGGCCCGGCCACCAAGGTTCAGGGGCAGTGGCGGAGGGTGGAGAGGCTGTGCCCTGGCTGGGTTCTACAGAGTCCCAGGGAAGTCCACTCAGGGTTTGCCCCACCCCTCCTGGGCCAACCTGTAGCTGGAGCCAGCAGGGCTGTTCTGTCAGGAAGTCCCTGGGAGCCCAAGGTCTGGGCAGCTGCTAACAGGGAGTTAGCTGTGGAAACATTCCTGTTCTGTGTTGCCTTGGCAGGCCGGCCCTGGAAGGGAGGAGAAGCCATCTGTTTCCCCCTTTCCACTAGCTGTTCCCTGTCCTTACCCCAGGGAGAAGAGGCAAAGCTGGGGCGCCAGGGAGGGTGGGAGGGGACAGGCTTGGGGCCTGGCTGAGGAAGCTCACAGACCCTTGGAACCCCACTTTTCTCTCTGGTGTGGCATCTGAGGGCACGGGACACCAAAATTCCTGCCCCCATGGTTTTCCACCAAAAGTAGCAGACATCTCCCAGGAGGAGCACAAGGTTTTCACACTACTGTGAGTCTGAGTCACCATCAGAAAATGTCGCCCAGCTCTGCAGAGAGAGGAATCCTCACATGCAGATGGAACCAGGCCCCACTCAGCAGTGGCAGGGCTGTGTGCACCTTCTTGGCCTTTGTTCTGGAAAAACACTTGGGCATTCAGCCCTGTAATGTGCTTAGCCAAGGTCACATATATGCTGAGTCATGGTCAGCTAGTCTTTACTATGATTTTTAGGAGCATTTTCTGATTCTTGCCTGGGTTTGAGGGAGGGGAGTCGCCCTCAGAGGACAACTGAGGAAGACTCCCTTATCTCTTTATATCCAAACCCTGAAATTTGCAGTGTCTCCAATGCTGGCTCTCTCATCTTCTTGGAGGAAAACTTGCCACATGCTACCTACTCAACCCTTTTCTGCATCTTATGATCCTTCTCTACAAAGTAGGCTGAGAAGCAAGCTATCTATTACTTTGCAAGGAAAATTCAGACATCTTTTTGTTCAAAAGGTCTGATAATTTTCGACACTGCTATCCAAAGAAATTTTAAATCATTTGATGTTTATTGAGCATCCAATAAATACCAGGCCCTGGGGATCCACAGGGGAGCCAAAGCAGACTTGGGCAGTATCCCAAAGGCACCTTGGTGCAGTGGGGGAGGCTATATTACTTACATAGTCACAAGGACAAGTGTGGCAGTGATAATAGCCAGAAATTAGAGGTGCATCATGCTGGAATAGGTCAGGAGAGGTTGCCCAGAGGAGAAATGCTTGGTCTGAAATTCAAAGGATGAGTAGAAATTAAGGAGGTTGAGAGGGAATAGCCTTCCCAAAGTTCTGTGGTAGGAGGATGTGAACATACAGAACTGAAGGACTGGCTCCCCAGGTACAATGAGCTTCCTAAAGA
>JAJEJO010060851.1:44499-55161 GCA_020662805.1 Glaucomys volans | reverse complement strand
GGACAGAAGGTCAGGAGGGTGGATGAAGGAGGGGAGGCAGGCATCAGGTGAATTACAGTGGACAGAAGGTCAGGAGGGCGGATGAAGGAGGGGAGGTAGGCATCAGGTGAATGATGGTGGACAGAGGTCAGGAGGGTGGATGAAGGCAAGGCAGGTCAATGAATCCAGTTGACTGAGAGGGGGACGTGGGCAGCCGGAGGATGGGTGGAAAGTAAGTGTGCAGGTAAACATGGGGGTCGTGGTGCAGGATGCCACCTCCTTCCTGGGCAGAGTGGTGGGAGGGAGTAGGGGTCCGGGAGGTTGGAGGCTCCATGGATGAGAGGGTGGCTGCTTGAATGGATGCTGAGGATGGATGGACATGGACAGACAACAGAGGAGGCCAGGGTCAGGAGCTGACTGAGGGACAGTGTGGTGGATGCTGGTGGCCGGCAGGCACCTGGGATGACAGAGTCAGTGGAACTGCAGCTGGGGAGGGACTCTGGGCATGGAGTGAAGAGAGCTGGGTGATGTTGGGAGGCAGATGGACGGATGGACAAACAGACGACTGGGCAGTGCTGGTGAATGTGTGGGAAGAGGCCGGGGCAGGGGATGAACACGGGCGGTGTCAGGATGGAGGGTCGGGAAGAGGTGGGTGGAAAGGCGGAGGAGGGAGAGATGGGTGGATGGATGACGGACAGACAGAAGATAAACAGACGGACGGCAGTCAGCCGGCTGGACTTGGGTCCCAGGTAGGTACTGACTGGGTGTGTGGCTCGCTGTGGGAAGAGGCCAGCAGACACTGAGGGATGGAGCAAGAGAAGCACAGCCGGACAGACGGACGGAGAGACGCCAGTTCACCCTGGACAGGGGATGGGCAGTGTGCGTGTGCTCGGGTGGAGGTGGACGGAACGTGTCCACCAGGTGTGAGGCCACCCTCTTCCTCCCAGAGGCACTTACAGTGAAGATGTCACCATGCTTCTCCTTCATCCTGGTGAGGAAGCCGGCTGCATCTCTTCCAAACGCCAAGGCGTGGCCCAACCAGGGGATGCTGCCCAGGTCTAGGGGAGGTTCGCCAGGTCGCCTGCAGAGCCCACACCACAAGGTGAAGTGAGGAAGGGGACAAAGAACCGGGCCGTGGGGAGGTCAACGGAGAGGTCAGGACAGGCTTCACCAAGGCAGCGGTGAGAGGGCCCTGGAGGTGGTGAGGGAGGGAGGCACCTGGGTAACTAGAAGAGCTTTCCAGGGAGAAAACAGCAAGTGCAAAGGCCCTGCGGTTGGATCACATGTGTTCAAAGGTCAGCAAGGAGGCTGTGTGGCTGGACTGAAGGGGCACAGGGATCAGTGGGTGTCGAGGCCAGGGGGGCAATGGGGGCAGAACCAAGGTCATCTGCAGTTGGGAGGACTTTCGCTTTTCCTGAGGTGGGAGCCATGGGAGAGTTTTGAGCAGTGGAGGGACACGATCTGGCATAGGTTTCAGCTGCTGTGTAGAGAATGGACTGTGGGGTGAACACAGAGGTGGGGGACCAGCCAATGTCTGGCTCACAGCCTGGACTCCAGCAGGGGGTCACCTCCTGACAGGTGGAAGAAGCTTCCACAGCCAACAGCAGGACAGAGTTCCGGGCTGGGGCTGGAGCTCAGTAGTGAGCACTGGCCTAGCACATGCGAGGCACTGGGTTCAAGTCTCAGCACGACATATAAATAAAAAAACACAGAACACTGCAACTAGAAATATTGAAGAAAAAAAAAAAAGACGGGCTCCTCCCAGCAAAGACTTGAAGCCGGTGTGCGAGGGGACATAAGAAGAGGCTATCACTGCTTTGAGGATGGTGGGGACCCCATGGCGGGGAACGGGAGTGGCCCCAGGAGCTGTGAGTGGACCCTGGTTGACAGCAGCAGAGACGCAGTTCCCCATCCTACCCAAAGCCAGACTCTCCCCTTGAGCTTCTGGTGGAAAGGCAGCTGTGGCCGCTCAACCTCAGCCTCCTGAGCCTCCACTCCAGCCCACCTGCGAGCTCAGGGCCGGCTCTAGCTGGAAGCCGCCAAGTGCACAGCAACAAGGACACTCGCACTCGGCACATGCACCCTGGGCCCGGCCTGGGCCCGGCTCGTCCCATCCTCTCCACCCCTCTGTGGCAGGACCGGGAGCTAGGCTGCACTCAGGATCACACAGTGAGCCTCACAATGTCGTAGGGCAGGTGTTCACAGTGGACCCCTGCCTCAGAATTAACAGAACAGGGGTGGAGAAAGTCCAGGCACCCAGCTGCTGAGAGGATAAGGGACGAGGGGACCACACGCCCCCTTCTCACCACCATCCACTCCATCGCATGCCAGACGTGAACTCCGAGGAGGCCCTGGGCTGGGTGCTGGAGAGACAGCAGGCCGACAGGGGACGGCAGACAAAAAGCAAGACGGAAAAGTCACGCCAGAGAGGGAGGGGGATTCTGAAGGCAAAAATAAAGCCAGCCATTCGGCTCAACCGAGAAAAAGCCGTCCAGTTTAAAAGTTAATGACGGGGCTGGGTGTGTGGACCAGGGGCAGAACCCAGGCCAGCGAGCAGGAAGCCCTCGGTTCCATCCCCAGCACCAAAGAGGAACAAAGACTAAAATGAGCCAAGGATTTCAACAGGCAGTTCCCCAAAGGAGCCACGAATGTCGAATGCCAAGCTCCTCGACATCCTTCTTCAATGGGGAAACAAATCTAAAGCACAACAAGGCCGGGCGCTCGGTGACTGGGGAGGCTGAGACAGGAGGATTGCAGGGACAAGGCCAGCCTCGGCAACTTAGTGAGACCCTGTCTCAAAATGAAAGGTAAAAAGAGCTGGGGATGGAGTTTAGTGGTAAAGCATCCCTGGGTTCCATTCCCAAATACCAACGCCACCCCTAAAAGAAAGATAAAGAAAAAAAAATCATAATGCAGGACTACTTTGTACCCACCGGGATGGCTCTTAGACACTTTTTAAAAAGTTTAAAAGGGAGTTAGAGCTCGTAAAGACGTGGAGAAATTGGAGCCCTGGCTGGAATGTAAGAGGGTGGGGCTTCTGTGGAACCCAGCCTGGCAGGTCCTCAAAAAGTTAGAGTTACTCCAACGACCCCGCATGCACCCCAAGAATCGAAAACACATGTCGTGCATCACCCATTGCTCACGGCGGCTGTCCTAACAGTCACACAGGGAAAGAAGCTGAGTATCCACTGACGACGGGTGGGTGAACCCACTGTGGTACACCCAGGCCAGGGGACATTACTCAGTCACAAAAAGGAGTGGCGGGCTGGTTCCCGCCACAGCCTGGGCGAGTCTCAGAAACAGCCCACCAGGCGAAAGCAGCCAGACCCAAAGGCCACGGGCCGCATGGCTGCACTGCCACGGAATGTCCAGAAGAGGGCGCTCCACAGACGGGAAGGAGTGGAGGGGGACGGGGTGACTGCGGGGGACGGGGTGACTGCGAGCGGCGGTGATTCCTTGGGGGCTGTTGAAACTGTTCTGGAACTAGATGGTGGTGATGGGGGTCCAACCCCGTGGCTGCACTGAAAGCTAGTGAGCTGCACGCTTTTAATACACGCTTTAAAAGGGAGAGTTTTATGGTACGTGAATTATACTTTATCAAAGAAAAAAGAAAGCGGGGTGAGTGAGACAGTGGGGTGAGTGAGACAGTGGGGGAGTAGATCAGAGGTGGTAGTCAAGGGCGCTTCCCCAGGGAGATCCATGTGAGCGAAGACCAGAAGGACGGAAGGGACACTCTGGAAGGGTGTGCGAGGAGCCCTGCAGGAGGCAAGAAGGGCAGTGCAAAGGCCCTGGGGCATCCGAGGCAGCAGGAGCGGGCCGGGTGGAGTGGAGAGCGTGCAGGTGAGACACCGGTGCTGGCAATGTCCTCGAGGACCACGAGGGCCTGAGGCCAAGCAGAGAGCGCGGCTTCTATGTCAAGTGTGGCGGGATCAGTGCAGGTTTGAAGTGGGAGTGGGGAAGTGACATGCTTGTGCTTTCAAAGGGTGGCAACAGAGGGAGGCAGGAGGAAGGAGGGAGAGGTCAGAGCCTCCTGTGTGACCCCCCAGGAGGGCAGGCAGGTGCCTGGGCCCACCCCGACTTCCTGAGCAGGCGCTGTCAGGCTGCACCCCAGCATTGCTCCCCCTGCCCCTTGCCCTTGCCCCTGCCCCTCGCCCCGGCTCTGCCGCCCGGACTGCTCCTCCGTCTGACTGGCCCCCACCGAAACGCAAAGGGTGGGCAGGGGAGAAGGGACAGGTCTGTGTCCGGTGGGGGCACTGAGCAGCCCCTGGACGGAGTCAGACGAAGGTCCTCCCCAGCCTCACCAGTCCAGGAGGCCAGCAAGCTTCCAGGCCCTTCTCTCCCCTCGTCCCCCTGCCGCCCCTGGGTTCAGGCAGCTTCTCAGAAGCTGCACCCACCATGCCGGCCGAGCAGGGCAGGGGATGAGCCTGTTGGCCTGTGGGCACCAGCCCTGCCCACCCAGGGCGAGTCCGGGGACGGGTCTGGAGCAGGGAGTTGGGCCCGAGAGGCAGGAGGGCCTGGTGGCCACGAGCCCGAACTCAGCCCTGCAGGTCCAGCCTCCAGCCCTGCCACGGTCCTGCCGGCTGAGCGACGGGCTGACTTCTCTATGCCTCAGTTTCCAGGTCTGTAGAATGGAGGCCCCGCCAGGCTGTGCCGGGGTGCCGGGGACAACCCGGTTACAGAGGAGCAAGGAGGGCCTGGCACCCGGAGCCAGGGGGGCGGGGCAGCAGGCCTGCGAGGACTCCAGGGCCACCAGGTGCTGTGCCTGGCCTCTGCCTCCCCTGCTTGGCAGTAGAGGCCACCCCGAGAAGCCCAGGCTGAGGGCAAGGCCAAGTTGGCCCTGTGCCCTGCGAACTCGGTGACTCTCCCCTCACCCCACGACGCTTCCTGCCAGGCCCGTCTCACGAGGAGGAAGCAGGCTCGGCTGCAGGGCTGCTCGTGGGGGACCCTGCGGAGGAGCGGGGTCTCCACCCAGGCAGGCCCGCCTGCAGAGCCTGCGTTCCCGGCCCCAGGTCACCCCAAGTCACACTCACACCCCCCACTCTGCAGATGAGGAAACCGAGGCGCAGCTGGTCCTCGGTGACCTGCCCTGTGCCGGGCCGAGATCTTGCGCAGGGACATCGTAGGGTGGGTGTCCTCTCGCCGCCCTGCATCCTGGCCACTGCCAGCAGCCCCGGCCGGCAGGTGTTATTCCTGGCAGCTTCCCGCTCTCCCCAGAAAAGCAGCAAGGAGGCACCACAAAGGCAGGAAGCCCGGAGCCCAGCGCCTGACCCCAGCCCAGACCCCAAGGCAGCCAGGCCAGGCCGCGTTCCAGGGTGACTCAGCCCGCGGTCTCTGCCTTGCCCACTGACACTCTCACTGTTTTGAGGAACTGCCAGGCCCGGGGGGAAGGGAAGGGGTGTGAGGCTGACAATCCGCCCCGGTCACTGCCCACACACTGACCGTCGCCTGCCCCTCTGGTTCACATTCCCAGATGTCCCCCCGGGTTTTAACTCCCATAAGGAAGACTCTAGAAACGGCTGGTTCCTCACTCACACCAGCTGCCCGGTGTCTCTCCCCACCTAGAAGCAGGGGAGGGAGGGCAGGGTGTGCTGTCCCCACCTCTGGGCCCGAGGCTCGGCATCCTGGCTGGATGGCCTTTCCACCAGCCCAGGACTTGGGGTTCTCTCCAGCCCTCAGACCCCTGCCCGGGTGGAATGCGTGTCAGATGAAGGAATCGGTACACAGCCGGTGCTCAGTGAGCGGCCTGCCTCCCAGAGGTGCCAGAGGGCAAGGGAGCCACGGCGGGTGAAGGCCAGCATAGTGCAGGCTCTGGAGGTCCAGAGCCGAGGCTGGCTCACCGGCCGCGCTGCTGCTGGGCGCCAGCTCTTCTCACAGTTCGACTCCACGCAGGGTCTCAGGCTCCAGGGGGCCTGATGGGAACGAAAGGGGGCTGCGCCCTGCCCTGCTGGGTTGGAGCACTCTGAGCTTCTATTGGACCCGCTCAACCCTTCTTCCCCCAGGGCTCACGCCAGGCTCTCTCACTGTCCCATGAACAGAGGGTCTCATTTATGCTCTCCATGGCCTTTTCCCCACCCCGTTGCCTCCCACTGCACAGGGAAAGCATATGGCCTTCCAGCTCTGGTTTTTGTTTTCCTGGTATTTTCAACACCAGAAAAAATAGCACAGGAAGTAGAGTGATAGCAGAAGAGTGGAAGGCGAGAGAGGCAACAGGGAGTGGTGGGGACTGTGGCAAGGTTTAGAGAGGGTTCTATGCCGGATCTTCCAGTTTTTCACAAGATGCTGGAGACTTGAATTTTGTACATGGAATCCCCAAATTTTCTCCCCTATGCCTCGTAGTTTTAACCAGAGCTTTCAGGGGCTGAATCCAGCCACAGAGGGGCCTTCGGTGACCCCCGGTTGCTGCTATTGCAATGAGACAGGTTTTCTTCCTAGGAATTCTGCCCCCTGCAGGGGTCCAGAGCAGCCCTGAGACACAAGAACCCTTACCTGACACCACGGTAGCCTCTGGTCCCCCAACCATGGACTGCCCACCCAGGAGACCTCTGGGAACGCTCCCTGCAGCAACCACACATATCCAGGGGAGGAGGGTGCCCTGGGCTTGGTGAATCAGGCGGGACCTGAGAGCACTCGTGAGCCACCTCGGAGTTCTGATGGGGAAACAGGCCCAGAATGCAAGAGGAATGTTCTGGGACCCACACAGCAGATCATTGGCCTCAGTGGGCCCAGAAGAAAGACTCCTGTCTCCCAGCCCACCAATCTTGCTATAATTGCAGAATTTGAACTTGAACTGGGACCTAGATGACATTACAAATCTTTTTTTATAGTCTCAGGGTAAAGAAATCAGGATTATCATTGTCTTCTGATATGCATTCAGGGTTGAAATATCACGACAGCTGTCATTTTTTAACAATATTAGTGACTGCAAAGTCAAGGAAGGGGGACAGAGAGGTTCTGAAAAAATTTTTTTTCTGCATAGTTGAACTTTTTCATAATTAAAAGGCTTAGTGTGTTTTGCTTCTGAGGATTGAACCCAGGGGCACTTAACCACTAAGCCACATCCCCAGCCCTTTTTTATATTTTTATTTAGAGACAGGGTCTCACTGAATTGCTTAGGGCCTCGCTAAATTGCTGAGGCTGGCTTTGAACTCATGATCCTCCTGCCTCAGCCTCCCAAGTGGCTGGGATCACAGGCGTGCACCATCTCACTCAGCTTGTTTGCTTTTTTTTAATGCTGGGAGTAAAGACAATTGCTCACTGACCAGAGTAGCATATTTCACTGGGATGAGCATGAAGTAGAGGGCTGGCTAGCTATGGAGTGTAATTTCTGTGACCTTGGGAAAGTCACATTTTCAAGCCCCAGCTGCATGGCAGAGGTGATGGAATGATCTCACGCCTTGGTCAGGAGAAAAGAGCGTGGCCAGGCAGTGGGGAGCCCTGCCTACTTCCATCCAGACGGGGTCACCACTGAGAACACAGCGTGGATGGCACCCACCTCATTTTCTCACACTTGGGGATTTGTCCTTCTCTAAGAATCTTCTGCTGTATGAGCTGGGGCTGGGGCTCAGTGGCGGAGCACTTCGTCCAGCATGTGTGAGGCACTGGGTTCGATTCTCAGCACCACATAAAATAAATAAATAAATAAAATAAAGGCATTGTGTCCATCCACAACTTAAAAAAAAAATCTTCTCCTATAGCTACCTTATCTTAAAGGCACATGCTTCTGCAAATTCTGAATGTTCAGATCCACCAATGTGATGAGAGGCAAGGGTGAGGGTTCACTTTTCCTGGGAATTAAAAGTTTTTGCAGCTCAGAGTTTTAATCAAGGCAGACCTTGAGGGAGTGGCTTGGCCTCTCTGAGCCTCAGTTTCCTCCTCTGTATAATCAGGATAACCAAAGTACCTCCCTAGGCAAACTAGGAGGAAAAGCTGGGCAAGGGGTGTGCACCTGTCATCCCGGCAACTCAGAGGCTGAGGCAGGAGGATGGCAAGTTCAAGGGCAGCCTCAAATTTTGTCAAGATCCTGGCTCAAAATTGTTTTAAAAAAAGGGGAAGAGGCTGGGAGTATAGGCAGTGGTAGAGCGCCCTGGGTTCAAGTCCCAGTACCAGGAAGAAAAAAAAAAAAAAAAGAGGAAAAATGAGACTGGGAAACAAACTAGGAATCCCTGGGGGCCCCTCCAGGGTTCACGAGACTGTCCCCCACCTGCTCTTGACTCCTGTTCCCATACTTCTCCTCAATACCCACCCCCCCCCCCCCCCCCGTCACCTTCCCAGGTGCCCAGAGGTATAAATCGCAGCCCCAGAGCAAGGTGGGCTCTCCGAGTGCTAGCCAGCAGGATGGAGCCCAGTAAAACTCAACCCCATTCCTTCTCCCCAGAGACTCCACTCCCACCTGCCATCACTACCCCATCCCCATTTTAAAAGCAGACACACCGAGACACCATGGTACACATCTGTAACCCAACTCTCAGGAGGCTGAGGCAGGAGGATCACAAGTTCAAGGCCAGCCTGGGCAACTTATCGAGACCTTGTCTCAAATAAAATTTAAAAAGGGCTGGACGTAGTTCTGTGGTGCAGCACTTGGGCATGTGAGGCCCTGGGTTGGAGGCCAGAACCACAAAAATATTTTTGGAAAAGTAAGGGGGCGAGCAGTTCCTCCAGTCACCCACCCAGTCTGCAGTCTGGAAACTACTATGTGTCCGGGCACCCTGTCCCCAGAACCCACTGACCTTCCAGCTATACCCACACATCCCCAAGAAAAGAGCAGACCACGGCCCCGCAGGATGACCAGCAAAACACTAGAAACGCCCGAAAAGTCCATTAAGAAGGACATGGATCAACAGGAAAAAAAGAACCTGAAGCTTACTCAAATTTCAGAACACTGTACAGAAGATCAGGACAGCTCCGTGCGGCAACAGACCGGTGCTGATCCCAAATCCAGAGTGGAAAAACACAAACAGATGATCTGAAAACACCCCTACACAGAGGGTCGAAAGCCTGACAAATGAGGGAAAATAATTCATTCCTCAGTAGGGAAACATTCATCATCCTTTCCTTTCCTTTTTCTTGGGCAAATAATTGAATACACAGTTTTAAATTTTACCTGCAAAAGTATGTGGTTAAAGGAAAAACACAAGGAACTTATTGTTTGAAAATCCAACTAACATGTTGTTTAAAAATCAAAGTTCCCAATGTTTCCAGAACTTTCGGCCGCTCTAATGTGAACACACTTTCTCTCCTGTATTGTTAGAAGCTCAAATCTATGTGCATACGAGTAACTGTTAAAACATCTGGAGAGGAGGAGGAGTTGTGAGAGCCAAGGTCTGAATTGCATCCGGGACTTTAATGGAAAAGCCAAAGAAACCCCATCAGGTCTGAAGTCTGGTTAACAATAAGGTTGACAGCATTGTTTTTTTCTGCTTGTTTTTTGGTTTTTTTTAGTTGCAACAAATGTACCAGGAAAACAGAGCTAACGGAGGAAAACCGATGAGGGAAGTCTGGCAAGTCTTTGTACTGTCTTGGCAAACTTTTTGTAAGCCTCAGACTAGTCTGAAATAAAAAGTGTATTTTTAAAATATCTGGAAGGTTCCACCCAAACTGAGCAACAGGCGCGGTCTGGGAAGAGGAAAGGGCTAAAACCCCGGGGAGGGGTGCAGGGGTCTTCGTGTCTGCGACAGGGTGAACACTGGTTGTCAGATGGGCTCGGCCATCCCTTGTGCAATTCAAACAAAATACTCTGTGAGAAGAACACCGCTAGCTCCCGAACTAGAGGTGTCTAAGTTTTAACTTTTTCTCCTAAATTAGATTCTCCACCAAACAGAAAAACCTCTGGGGCGGAGGCTGAGCCCAGTGCCCGGGTTCCACCCTGTTCGGGGACGGGTCCTCTCCCGGGCCTCAGCTTCTCCCCCGGCAGATGTTCATGCTGAGCCTGGGGACCCTGCTCTCTCGGGGCGGGAATCGGCAGGAGGTGATCCCAGGGCGCGACGAGCAGGTCCCCGCGGCCTCCACCCTCCGGCCTCCAGTCTCGCCTCCGGGCAGGGGCTGCCCGCCAGGCAGGGCTCCCGCCCGGGGTGGGTAACGCTGGGCCCAGGCCGAGGCGGGGGGCGCGAGAGGGCCTCCTCCGCCCGCGTCCCCGGGCTGTCCCCGCACCTCTGCATCCTCGCCCGGCCTCCCCGAAGCCCCCGTCCCAGCTCCCGCCGTCTCGCCCCCAGACCGCGACTTCCCGCGGCGGGATCGGCCCGCGGACCCCACTCCGGCCCCCGCTGCCCGCGCTCCTCCCCGCAGGGGCGGCGGCGCCCTCCCTGGGTGGGGGGTCCCCGCGGAGGATGTCGCCTGCGGGGGACGGGCGGGGGCTCGGGCCACTCACCGCGTGCGCCGGCGGGTCAGCAGCAGCAGCAGCAGCAGCGCGGCCAGAAGGCCCAGGAGCGCGGCCCAGGACATGGCAGCGGGAGCGCGGCCCCTCCAGGTAGCGCAGCGCACCGGCCGCCGCCGCGCTCCTAAGACCCGCGCCGCCCCGCCCCGCCCCGGACCCCGTCGCGCCGCCGGACAGGCCCCCGCCCCCGCCCCGGGACACGTGGATGCCGAGGGGCGGGGAGGGGGCGCGGGGCGGGGAGGAGTGCCCGGGGGGAGGGGGGTGGGAGGAGGCGGAGTGCCCGGGGGGAGGGGGGAGAGCCCGAGGTGGGGGGG
>JAJEJO010060851.1:11141-26899 GCA_020662805.1 Glaucomys volans | reverse complement strand
GAATCGGCTTCGGGGAACTGGAGTAAAAACAGCTTCAGGTTCAGCAGGATCCAGGATTTGTTTCTCTTCAACTCAGCAGTGCTGCCTGTCCCTGTGTGGTGTCAAGATGGCCCTCAGCTGCCCTATGCTCCCCAGCTCAGCAGGACAAATCTCCTAATCCCTAGTCTTAATGGAAGGACTGGCTCAGGTTGGCTCCTCAAAGTCGAATGCAAACCCCTTTCCTAATTCCTGTAGCCATATGAGGGCTCAGGGTGACCAGGCCGGGTCTCCTGCCCAGGTGGGGGGCCGGAGGTGGAGATCGGCTCCCCCTGTGTTCTGATGCCTGGTCAGCGTTGCCCCTGCACCCAGCCCCTGTGGGATGTGAGTTTATTTGCACATGCTCTGAACCTGTGCTGGCCTTGACACTTGCTCTGGTGAGTGAATACAAGGGAAGTGGGGCTGTGCCTGTCCCCGGCCTGGTCCTCAAGTGTCCTTGCAGTTTCTCCTCTTTCTCTGAGAACTCTCGATCACTACCTTGAGAAACATCCTGCACCAATTTGCTTCAGATGGATAAACCACATAGAGAGAGCCCCACCCTCCAGCCAAAGCCATCCCAGACCAGACAGCAGCCATCTGACCTCCCGACACGTGAATGAGCCGTCAACATCAGCAGAGCTGCCGACCTGACCACAGCTGGCCATGCTGCATGAGACCAGCTGGGACCAACACTGCCCAGCAGATCCATTGGCTTGTGAGCAATAATAAATTCATACAATTTTAAATTATTGAGTTTTGGGGAAACTTGTTACGCAGCAATAGCTGACAGATACAGCATGAGGACTGCAACAGGAGAGAACAAGAAGGAAAGAGAAATCTCAGGGATTTACTGCTGTATGATTAGTGTCCCCATTGTGCAAATGGGGAAACAAGCTCAAGAGTTTCCTCAGTTGGTACGGAAGACAGAACTGTGTGTTCTACACAGTATCTCAGAGAAGCTAAAAATATTAAGTGGTCACTCTCAAGTCAATGGAGCACAGACACTTATGTTACCATGTACCTGAGATGAACCAATCATGGTGTTGAGTAACAACATCAGCCTCCCGGCAGCTGAGGTAAAAAGGGAAATGTGTTGGCTGCATCAGCCTATTTACCTGAAAATTTTTAAGAAAGGAAGGAAAAGAGGACATAAAGATATATGTAAGTTTGTTCCGAGACACAAATGTTTTCCTGGCCTTGGCTCCCAGGAGAATGGCTCTGAGGGACATTCACGTGTGGACTAACAGAAAAAATATGGAAACAGATGCCGCCCCTTTCCCTCCCCACCAAGGGGGAGGCAGTTCATGAAGTCCCAGGCATTTCTGGGAGGCACTCAAATTATGAGGTCTTTTTTCTTTTTTTCTGTCTTTCCACCTTCTTTTAAATAACATAGGCTTGTTTTGTTTCTCTTACTATCTAGAGATCACGGGTGCAGAGTGATAAGGCAACTTAGCTATTTCCAACATGCAGGCTTGATCTCTGGGTACAAGGTGGTTGCTCCAGCTCCTGCCTTCAAACCTACCTCCCCAGTCAGCACAACAAAGCATTCTCTCTCTTTCTCTCTCTCTCTCTCTCTCTCTCTCTCTCTCTCTCTCTCTCTCTCTCACACACACACACACACACACACACACACACCCTAAAAACATAAAAAGCAAGCATCTCATGTTGGTTTGACTAGCCCAAGATCAAGATGCCAACAGGTCACACTCCCTCAGAAGGCTCTAAGGGAGAGTCACTTCCCGCCCCTTCCAGCCCCTGAGGATGCCAGCACTCCTTTGCTGACAGCCTAGTCACTGTGGTGCCTGCCTCGGTCTCCGCCTTGCCCCGCCTCTTCCGTGTGTCTGCTCTTTCCCGTCCTCCTTTTACCAAACATCTGATGCCGTTTAAAGTCCAACTGGACAACCCAGGAGAATCTCCTCCTCTCAGAGTCCTTCATCCAATCAAATCTCCGGACTTGACCATGTAAGGAGACATTCACAGGCTGCGGGATTACACCCAATACCTTAGAGGTCGACTACGTGGCTGTGTGACCTTAGGCAAGTGTCTTAACCTCACTGGGCCACAGTTATCTGTGAAACAGTAGCCACCTCATTGGGTTATTATAAAGATTAAATAAATCACAAAAGCGCTTGAGATGGGTCTCAACACATGTAAGAACTTCGTAAGTGGTGGCCTTTACTATGCTCAAGAGTCTTGGCTGGGGATAAAGTCCCCATGGGGACAGATCCTTTCTCTGTCCTGTCTGTTCGTCTGCCTTGAGAGTGCCTGCCAAAGGTACTTGCACATAGTAGGTGTTCATTGAACGTGTGCATACCGTCGTGTGGCTGTGTGGCATTGTGCAAGTTCTTTCTCCTCTCTGGTCCTCAGTTTCCTTCTGCCTCCCTGGGGAGCTAAAGTCTGTTCCTCCTTCTGGAAAGGCGTGGGGGGTGTCGAGGCCAGGGGTCAGGAGTCAGTCGCAGCTGCTCTCTCTGTGAGTCACTCAACTTCAGGCCAAGTGTCTAAATATTATGAGTGAGCCGGTTAGAGATAAGGTGGGGAAACATGGATTTGGCCGGAGAAACTGCAGCCCGGGCGCCAGGGCTGGATTCCCTGGAACTTCTCAGCAGGATGAGTGAGCGCCCGGCACCTGCCAGGAACACAGGGTGTTGACCTGCAACCACGCGGCCGCCCAGACGCTCCTCCTGCCCGTTCCCAGGACGGGCATCCAGGCCCATCCTCAGCAGAGAAACGGGTCCTGAGAGTGAAGGCCGTGTCCAGGTTAGGCTGTGAGACCACCGTGTAAGAGGCTGAAACCCCGGAGGGCACTCCCAGGCCAGGTACCGTGGGCCTCGCAGGCAGGGTGCCAGGCCTGCTAAGGCCCAGGGGCGAGAGACCAGACACACGCCAAGCTAGACAGGAGAAAGGGTCTGCGTGCCCAGGACTTCGGGCTCATTCTGAGGGGAGGGGAGCCATTGGTGGCTTTAGGAAGAGCAGCAACAGGATCTGAGTGTGGTTTATGACCTGCGGCATCAGAATCCCTGACGGTGGGGACTGGGGAAGACGCAGCGTATAGATCCCTGGGGCCACCATGTCAGCAGGCCCCGTCCAGGGGACTCAGAAGCACACCACCCTCTTAGTGAGTGCAGAGGCAATCTGGTCTCAGACTGGTTTCAAGCCCCAGCTCTGCCAGTGCTGTGTGATTGGAGGCCACTTACTGCATTTCTCTGAACCTCATTTTCCCTTCCTCTAAAAAGGAGTCAATCTTAGTATTAGCCTCCTGGCGTTACTCTAAGGATTAAGAAAGATAATGTATCCCGAGCACCGAGCATGGCTCCAAAAACCTTCAACACTCAACACACTGGTTCTTAGCAAACTCCCTTGGCAGGAAGGAGGAGAGCCAGCATGGAGGCAGGGAGGCCAGTGGGGAGGCCACTGCAGGATTCCAGCATGGAGGCCTGTGGCTGGGACCTGGAAATGGCTACAGGTGGGTTGGCCTCTGCATAACCAGGTGGTGCCATCCATGCTACGTGGCAGAAGACGCTCCTGGCCTTGGTCAGGGTGGGAGGGGGCGGAGTCGAGATCTGCTGTCATAGAGCTGTGCTCGCCTCGGGCCAGGCGCCAGGTCAGCCACCCTCCAGGGGGGCAGTGCTGCACTCTGGGTGCCTCAACCTCAACACTCCTGAATTACCCTGGCCAGGTCCCTGTCTGGGGCCAGCCATGCACCGTAGGCTGGTCAGCAGGGTCCCTGGACCCCACCCACTGGTGCCAACAGCAAGCCCCCTCCCCATGGAAACAACCAGAGGTGTGTCCAGTCATCGCCACGAGCTTCCTGGGGGCAAAGTCGCCCCTAGTTAAGGACCAGGGCTTTGATCACACTTTACAGGGAGGAACCAGAGGGCCAGAGAGCCAGGGCTCCGGGACCACACATCCGGCTGGGAGAGGTTCAGCCCCAGCCTGACCTGGAGCCCGGATGTTGACCTCCACTGTGAAGAAGGGGCACCTAGGCAGTGGCTGCAGAGTGTCCACGTGGGAGTGGCCTGGGGACCGTGGTCTGCAGGGGCCACTGGAAACACCTGCATGACTCAGGCCGTGTGTTTATTGGGGTGGCTTTGGAGTGGCAGTGGACATTATGGGGGAACCAGATTCACCTGTAGCCCAGGGTGGTGGGGCCCAGGGCGAGGGGACACTGTGCACCGTCAGGAAGGACCAAGATGGCGCTGCTCGGGGAAACTTCAAAGTCAGCTGGGCCTGGACGCCACTGCCAGGAGCCTCCCGACGCCCTCCGGGACCTTCAGCTAAATATTTATGCTGTGAACGCTCTTTCCCTTCCTGTGTCGGCAGATGGAGGCTTAGCGATAGGTACAAGAAATCTGGGGAGACAGAACCCGGGGAAGGCCCAAGGCCCAAGGTCAAAGATGGTAAGGAAACCGTGAGAGCCTGGGAGTAACCGCCCCTCCCGGGGTTGGCGTCCAGGGCCTCCAGCGCGGCCCACTCCCCAGCCCGCTCCGCAGGGTCTGCAGTCCGGGCGCCTTTGCTTTCTGAGACATTCAGGAATGAAATGCTGTTTCCCTGGCCCAGTCCTGATCCCTGAGCAAGGGAGCTGGAGGTGAGGGGACCATTAAGCCAAAAAACCCTGACCTGAGAAGGACTTTCCTTAGGCCCCAAATGCTTTGTTTACACAGATGTCGCCCGGAGGGGCCCGACTGAGCCGCGGGAAGGGGATTTATGATGGAGGCAGCCTGGCGGGTCGTGATGGAAGTCCAGATCCTAACAGACGATCCCAGGGCCTCTGCTCTCCATCCAGCCGACAGGCTCCCGCAGGGCGCTCCTCCCAGGCGGAGCAAGAAGGGCTCTGGGGCTGCCAGACCATGTCACTGCCCCAGGGCCATTTCCTGTCACCGCTCACCCCCAGGCAGGGTGACCCCAGGGCCTGCAGATCTTGGTGGGAGGATAGCCAGTGCCTTTGTGCATGCTTTCTGCAGGAAATGGCGCTCATTAAAAGAAGAAAAAAAAAAAAAACCGTAGGCCATTCCTTAGATTGCGAAGGAGAGCAGAGGGCTCATGCGCTCTCAGTCCAGACGCACATGCTCCTGGAGTGCAATGGGGGGGGGGTAGCAAGCTTGCTCCTGGTGTGCGCATGCGCTCTCAGTCCAGGCGCACCTGCTCCTGGAGTGCACATGCTGGGGCGTGGAGCGCATGCGCACACATGCGCTCTCAGTGGGGGCACGCCCATGCTCCCCGTGTGCGCATGCTCCCAGGATGCTCGTTTTCTTCGCATTCTTTGCCCTGCCTCCAGCGTGCGCAGTGTTGGAAGATTCTGGAAAGAGATGTGAAAAGAGAAGTAGCAGTACAGTGTCCTCGCCCTCGTAGGATAAAAATGCCCCTGGTGACTTTAAACTGAACTCTGACATCTAACCGCCTGGGTCCTGGTGGAAACCGAAGGTCAGCGCAGGGCCAGGATTCCGTTTGCCCAACGCACCCGCGCAGGGCTGATGCTGCGGTGGGGACCGGCCCTGGGGGGCGAGGCCTTCGCGCTGAGCTCACCCTGGAGGTCGCCGTCAGAGGGAGCCTGACATGCCCGGCTGCCTCTGGACCTCCGCTTTTGCTGTTCCTGCCGCCGGGTCTGCCCTTCCCGCCCTCAGCTGGGCTTGGCCCGCTCTCCCAGGCAGGGCATGGCCTCCAGCAGGTGTTTTGCCAAGCAAGGATTCAGGGACGTCTGGACTGGAAAGATCCAGAGGGAAGAGCCCAACCCAGCGGAGCTGAGTGAAGGGCAGCGTGTTGCCGGACACGGGAACGCGCCTGTGATCACAGCCCTTCACTCGGAAATCTTCTTTACACCTGTTATTTTAAAGAAACTTAAAGGAATACTGTTTGCTTGTTTGTTTTTGGTACCAGGAATTGAACCAGGGCATTTAACCCCGATCCACATCCCCAGCCCTTTTTTATTTTTATTTTATTTTATTTTTTTATTTTACTTTACTTTATTTAGAGACAAGGTCTTGCTAAGTTGCCTAGGGCCTTGCTAAGTTGCTGAGGCTGGTTTTGAACTTGTGATCCTCCTGCCTCCGCCTCCAAGCAGCTGGGATTACAGGCGTGCGCTATGGCGCCTGGCACTTATTTACTATAAACAGCAGAAAAACTGTACAAATAAATTCCTCAAAGAGGAGACCTTATCAGATCCTCTCCAGATATCATTGTAGATGGAGATTCTCAGCCGGGGCTGCCCCTCTTCCTCATCAAGGCGGTGATTGGCAGGTGTCAGAGAGGTGTTGGAAACAGACCACTTCTGAACGAGACCCTCCTTCCCGTCCTCATTCCCTGGGACCCAGAAAGACTCCAAAGCCACAAGACTGAATGCAGCAGGCCTGCGTGGCCGGGCCCTCCTCCCTCCTGGCTGCTCAGGCAACTGACCTGAAGGGGACTTCCTTCCACTGGAGCCTTTCAAGGGCCCTCCCGGCCTTCATCCATAAAATGGGAACACTTTGAGTCCTCCCCTCACAGAGCCAGAGAATCACACAAGCTCATAGGAAGCATGTGAACAGAGACACCCCAAAGAATAGCAGTTGCTGGGGGCTGAGACTAACCCTGTCAGGACCTGGGCACGTGGGCTCAGTCCTCACAGCGGGCTTTACCTGATGGCGGTACTCTTATCCCCCCTGGCCAAGGAGCAAGCAGAGGCAGAGGTGAAGGAGCTTGCCAAGGAGCTCCTGGGGAGCCTTGAGTGGGATCTGAGCCGGGCAGCCTGGTGTGCGCTGGGGAGCCAGGCTCCAGAGGCAGCGATGGCTGATCATCCCCACCCACCATCCATGGTCACATCTGGGAAGGCCTCTCTCCTGCCCGCTGTGCCTGCCCTGCTGTCCTGCTCTGGGGACACTGCTCTCCATTGCAATCCTAGGACCTGTGAGAGACACCAGGGAAGGAAGTGGAGTTGGCCCAGGTGACCTGAGGTCAGGATCATGATGATCCAGTACTTTTTCTGCAAGATCAGTTTTTTAGAAGTAAGCCCTAACCATACACACAGCCAGCCACTCACCTGGTCCTCTCTTCTCCCGTTGCCCACAGGTCCCTCAGTTGTCACACGTCCCTCCATCTAATCAACCCCCGCCCTCATCCACCAATCCATCCATCCACAAATATGTCCTTCCCTCCCTCCCTCCCCTATCTATGCATCCAACACACATTACTGAAGGCCTCCTCCATGCCAGCGCTGTGCGGGTGAGGGACAGAGGGGACCAGGCAGGACACTGTCAGCTCCCACCCTCCCACATTCCTGCTTCCACCCTGTCCCCAGCTGGGAGGGCCTGGGGGGAGCTCAAGGGGTAGTGGGCAGGGTGGGGGAGGGTTGGGACCTCAGCGATGGCTCTCTGCCAAGGCCACAGCCCTTCTCATGTGGAAAAAGTGAAACCCGCCGTCCCTCTGGGACTGAAGCCAGACTGGGGCTGGGGTTGGGCGCCTGGAGCCCTGGAATGGGGTTGAGGTGCAGACATTTCCCCTGAGGAGGCCTGTGGGGGAGGGAGGGAGGGAACATGATCTGGAGGGTGAGCCTGAGTGTCCCGTCAGGCCCAGGGAGAGCGGTGGCAGCCAGCCTGTGGTCAGTCAGGAAACGCCCCCGTTTGCACAGGATGGGCCAAGAACCCGGCTCCTCTGCCAGGGGACACTGGGTTCCAGGGCCGCAGGCACCACCGTCCCTCCTCCATTCTCCTCCAACACCTATCCCAGACTGTACCCTCTGGTGGGCTGGGTTCAGCCAGGGGACAGAGGCCCACACACCCATCCAGTCTCCTGTGTGCCCCAGGGTGGACTCGGGCCCCTGGCCGTGGTGGGCAACTCCTGCAGTCAGCTGAGGACCTAAGCCCACCAGTGCGCCAGGACCCTGCCACGCAGCGCGCACCTCTCCGGCTCATGCCGGGCTCCCCAGGCCTCCCTGGGTCCCTGCTGCCCGTCCTCCGGGGCCTGGCTGGGCTGCAGCCTGTTCGGCTTCCCCAGCGGAGGCCACTGTGATCCCGGGCCCACCTGACCACAGCTGTGTCCCAGGTGCCTCGCTCACTGGAACTGGTAACTCGGCCCACCCTGCCACCTACACCCCTGTGTGGTGGACACTCATGTTGTCCCTGTTTTACAGATTTGGCAGTTGAGGTCCTGGAGATTAGGCTCCTTAATCCGAGGTCACATGGAGGATGAGTTGCAGCACCCTGGAGGCCATCGAACTCCAGAGCCACATGTCACCGTCAGGTCAGTGGAAAATCAGCCACAAGGAGTGGGACCCCCACCCTCCGTCCTTCACCCAAGTGACCACAGGGTTCACAGGAGGAGGAAAGAGGCCACACTGGCCCAGCCTCACATGTCACTCCTCCTTGTGGCCCTGTCCCCTCTGCATGGCTCCAGCCAGCGGGCAGACTCCTTGCTGATCTGGCTCCTGGGTGGCATCAGCCCATGAAGGCAGGACCTTGTGTCTGGGACGGGCTGTGGCTGGACAGTCAGTACTTGATAAATTGGGGCCGTAGACCATTCGTTGACTCTCCATGTGGCTCAAGTGCAGCCCCCCCCGCTCCTGTGTGACTAGCAAGTCACACCCTCTCTGAGCCTCCCTTGGCCACCTGCGCTCTGGGCACAGCCAAGCTCATTGTCACTCTGTCCTCCAGGTGTTCAGCATGACGTCTGGTCCCATGAACAAATGAGTGGAATCAGTAATGGGAGGGTCTCTGGGGACCAGGGCTGCAAACCAGCCCCCGAGCCAGGCAGGGATCAGATACGGTCGGCAGCTGAGTGGGGACTGGCTACTCAGCCCTGGTCACCCACGCCGCCAGTTCTGATTTCTCAAGAGAAACCAGAGATCTTGAGTTTTACAAGAAGTTTCTCAATTCTTAAGTGTCGGCTACTAATTTTAGAACCTTCAAACGCATCTGTGGACAGGATGTGGCTGCAGGCTGCTTGGGACCCCTGATTAATCTGACCACCCACAGCCTGGACGGGGAGACTGCAACCCAGAGAGCGTGAGCCACCATCCCCAGTAGGCAAAGCCCAGACATCAGAAGGGAAAGAGTGGGCTTTCTCCTCCAGCTGCCTCCAGGGCTCTGACGCCCAGGGAGGCAGCACAGCTTCTCCTCCAGGCCTGGCAGTTCCAGGAGCGGAGAGGGCAGGCACCCTCCCAGAGCACTGTGGCCTCCCTGCAGCCTGGAGCAGGCAGCCTCAGGCTCTGACATGGAAGGGAACCAAGCACCTGCTGGCAGGGGGGTGGGCCTCCTGTGGCCAGCTGTGGGGCTGCCCTGCCACCCCCTGAATAGACCAGACACTCCCACCTCAGGGCCTTTGCACTTGCCACCTGGTTTGGCTTTAATCATTAAGCATGTGGCTCAGATCCTGACCTCTGTTTAATTGTCACCTTCCGAGTGAAGCCCTCCCTGCCTGTTCACCCAGTTTAAATTTCAGACAACTCCCAGCATTCCCGCTGCTCTGGCTGGCTTTATCCCCCACGGCACCTGGTAAGAACCAGGTGACCCGCCTGCTTTGTACTTGTCTGCTGTGTCTTTGGATCCCGTTGCTGTTGCAGCAAATTGCCACAAACTTTGTAGCTCAAAGTAACACAGATCTGTGATCTCACAATCCTGGAGGTCAGAAGTCCCACATGGGACTTTAGTCGCTAGGCTAAAATCCAGGTGTGGGCCGGCTGGCTCCATTCGGGACTCTGGGCAGATCCGTCTCTTGCTTTTCCCAGCTTCTCGAGACCCTCAGCTTGTGGCTCCTTCCCCACCTTCAAAGGCAGCAGAGGCAAGTCCAGCTGTCCTACGTGTTAGCTCTTTAGGCCAAAGTAACTCTGTTTTGAAAATCAGCACCAGCCCACCCAGGCATGACCCTCCCGGTAGGCCCACCCCAAACAGTCCCTAAGTACCAAAGCCACAGCAAAGATGTCAAGTAACAATCACGGGCGGGTTGTTTTAAAACTACTCCATTGTGCACAACTGCAGAGCTTAGAAGTCCTTTCCTGCAGGCTGCCGCGCCAGCTGCCCTCACATTCTGGTGCCGAAACCCAGGAGGGGATCCACGGTCATTGCCTGCTGGCTCTCCCTTCGTGGGGATCTGAGCTGCCTTGACCATGCGCCCCGATATCCACCATAGGGTATTTCTGCCTCCAGCCATTGCCAACTTCCTCGCCCACCACAGAATCTGACTCTGGACAGCCTTCCCTCTACTGGTATGAATCCTCAGAGCTCTTCTCTCCCTCTGTCTCTGAAAACCCCAGCGCTGGGTCAGGACCTCCCTTGGCTTCGGCCGCAGACCTGTCAGGGATGGCGGTGACCCCCACTGATGGTCTGCTCCTGTGTGGGAGATCAGAGAGGTTGCGGGACGCCCCTCCCCTCCTGTTCCCTTCTCCAGGCTCCTGAGAACGCTTGGCCATGGGCTCAGCCCCTAGTCGGCTGTCTCCTAGAATCCTCAGCCTCTCCATTTGACTCCAGATCTCAGACCTCGCAGGCTCATTTTCTATTGTAACACAGTCTGACCCCAAAATAATTTAGGTAATGACTCCTCTTGGCTGGAGAATGGGACTCGCAATCCCACAATTATACAGGATTTATACAACTTCTGTCCCGGCAGCAGCAAGTGGGCAGAGATGCCCTGTGTCCGAACCTTCTCTTCCCTTCGCTCTCACCCCTGTGTCAGCCCTGCTGCCCACACAGGCCGTCCTCGCCACTCTCCCCAACCCTCTCACCTCCCATCCTGACGACTTTCCCTCTTTCAATCCACAGATCACTCCTCGTTTCCTTGACCTCCACCCTGTGCTTCTTCCTCTGCTCGCCCAGCCACACCTGTGTCCCCTCACTCGGACACCCTTCCCTAAACAGGGACCCGTCTTTCCCTCCCCTTCTGTTGACCTCAACACCAATCCCCACTCCCACCTCTCCTTCTCCTTCTCTCCTCCTCATTCCCGCTCTGTGGGCCCCACCTGGTGGCTCCAGCACCCCTCCTGCCATTGCAGAGGAAGCTGGAGCCGAGGGCACGTGGGTGCTCACAGTCCCTGCCCGCTCACTGACTCTCCCAGACTGAGAACGTTTAGGCTCCTCCTCTTCTGATCCCGACTCCTACACTGAAGAACTCCAGTACCTTACCCCGTCCTGGACCTGACCTGGCACAATATCTACATCATTCTGTCTTCCACCCTCCCCCCAGAGGACAGAGGACTGGCCGCCAGAGCACACGCAGATGAGACACGGAACCTAAGGAGGACCCAGCCCGGGCTCCCCCGCCTTACAGAGGATCTTCAGCTATAGTGAAGTGACCCACGCATGACCAACCCTCCACCATGTGGCATCGAGGGACTCCTCTTACCCATTCCTCTTACTTATACCTCAGCGTCCACTCCCATAGTGGGAAGAGACCTCCTCCCCAAATGCCAAGGTTCCCTCACTCTTCATTTCCCTGCCAAAGCTCCCAGTGTGAGCAGCCCACCCGGCGGCTGCAGGTCTCTCTCCCGCCTTAAACAGTCCAGTTGTCCTTCTGCACGCACCACCTTGCTTCTTTCTTTGGCCCGAGTAACCCACCTCCTGCACTCCTCTGCCTCCACACTTGGTCCACCCCCAAGTTTGGGATCTGACCCATCCAGCTACTCACTGGACGCCCATTCGCATGTCCGTGAAGGTCCCCTCCTTTCCCAGGTCAGCCTCAATACCCGACCTCCCTGACTCACCTCCGAGGGCTAAGACCCATCACTACAGATCTTAAGGATGCCTTTTGTCTGTCCCCATACGTCCCGACTCACAAGGTGTCTGCCTTTACGTGACCTGACCTGGATACTCATCACTCCCAACAGCTCACGTGGACCTGACCTGGATACTCATCACTCCCAACAGCTCACTGTCCTCCCCCAGGGCTTTCGGGACAGTCCCCATTTCTTCGGCCAAGCACTCGCCGAGGGTTTCTCTTCTCTCTCCCTGTTACCAAGTCCTCTTCTACAACGTGTGGACGATCTCCCCCTCTGCAGTCCCACCCCAACTTCAGGCATGGACTCATCCCTCCACCTGGAGGCACCCCTGAAAGCTCTGATTTCTCTTCCGTCCTCCTATTCTCTTTTTCTCCCCCAGACACTGCAAGACGCCCGGCCGTTGGCAATTCCAGGTTCCCAGCACCTGGCGCACCAACCCCTCTCAACTCCACCTGCTGGGATGGCCCTCCTGAACTCCTGCCATTCTCCAGCTTGACGCCTGTGCCATCACCACGCCACAGCGCTCCTCCCTCGCCTGGGAACGAGAATGTGCCACCAGCAGGAAGGAGCACACGCTTCCAACACACGCCAGCTCGCAGAGGTGCCCTGGGGGCTGATTGTCCCTGTTGGTCTCACCGTCACATTCACACAGCTAGCAGGAAGTCGCTTTCTCAGACTCCGTCCCCCTCCTGACTGTAAGAGTAGCCTCTGCAACCCGTCCAGCATGCCTTCCCTGACCCTTGAGGCCCGCTCCGGGACTCCGCCGGGCTGGGGTCCTGGAGATGGCGGGTGGAGGTCCAGCAGCGACGATGAAGATTGCTACGGCCCGCATCGCACCAGGTGGCAGGCCAGTCCGCAGCGTAGCTCAAACCATCACAGACGCCACGAAGCCCACACCCAGACCCTCTGCTCACGTTTCCCAGCACCACTTTCCCACGCCCCACACTCCCAACCAGCCGTGCTTCTGACTGCTGGCTCTCGGCCCTCGTCCCCACGGCGCATGGACAGCAAACCCGTCCCTCCTCCGTGGACTTCCAGTCCAACCTCCCTTCACGCCTTCCTCCTGCAGCTCCTCGACCACTCGTTCCACTGTCTCCTGCCTTGCTGCACCTCCCCCACCCTGTCTCTACCCCCCCCCCATGCTCCCTAACGGTTCCCCGCGCAGCACAACCTACGACGTCACCCAGCCACGCCAGAGCCAACCTGGCATCTTCCTCTGCGGAAGCTCCATGCTTCACTGCCTGACACCCCCATTCCCACCTTCTGCCCCCCGTCCTCCTCACACCCGACAGAGCCATACACTCTGAGGGAGGTTGAAGTGGCCCTTGCCTCCCCCTCCTGGACTCCACTGCAATGTCCCAGACAGAAAAGAGCCATCATTGTCCCCATCCTCATTGGGTCAGGCCCAGTGGCAGCAGGTGGCACGGGGGTGGCAGGAATAGGTACAGCCACCCCTCTTCACCACGAACTCTCCCAAGAACTGAATGAGGGCTTTGAATGGGTGGCAGATTTCCTAGTCTCTTCAAATCCAAGTCACCTCTTAGCCAACGTGCTTCTCCAAAATAGGAGAGCCGCTGACTGACTAATGACCGAGAAGGGAGGCGCTGTGTCCTTCCAGGAGAGGAATGCTGTTACTTCACCAACAACTCCGGAAGAGTCCAAGGAAAAACAGCTGAACTCCGGGAGAGCATGCAGCAACACCGCCGGGAACACAGCAGTCACTTCCCCGGAACCTTCCGGGTCAGACTCCTCCCTGGCTGCTCCCGCTGACGGGCCCTCTCCTTGCACGCATCACACTGCTCTGGGTAGGACCTTGCTGGTAAATTGCCTGAAATTTTTTTCAGGATTGAGTAAAGGCAATTACTAATCAGACCGTAAACCAGCTCTCTACGGCCAGTGCAGCACCTGGTCCCGCCCGAACCCTCCTGGTCCAGCCCAGAGAAGCCGGAACCACGGCCCCTATCGTTATAAGACAAAAGGCCGGACTGCGAGGTCTGTAGGCCAAAGTGACTCCATTTTGAAAATCGGCACCTGCCCACCCAGGCCTGACCTTCCTGGTAGCCCCCCAAAGAGTCCCTAAGTACAAAAACCACGGCAAAGTGACAGTCACAGGGCCAGACGGGTTGTTTTTAAACTGCTCCATTGCACGTGAGTGTAGAGTTAGGAAGCTTCTCCTGCAGGCTGCTGCGCCTGGCAGAGGGCGCCCGGCAGAGGGCGCCTGGCAGAGGGCGCCCGGCAGAGGGGCAGCAAACCTCTGGTGGAGCAGAGTGGCGATGCTGGAGGGCCCGGGCTCATCTCCCAGCTCATCAGCTGCTTAGCAAACACGTCCACCAGCACCTTAGGTTCCCTTTCCCCGTGACCTGGCATGGTCACAGGTTCTGGGACTAGGCCCTCGGGGAAGGGGGCACATTCTCTCTCACAGACACCCCAACATCAGCTCCACAGGGCCTGCGGCTGGCCGCGTCATGCCTGCTGCCTGGCGTGGTGTGTGGCCTAGTGCACGGCTGGTGAAGGAAGGGAGGCAGGAGGGGTGACTCAGGGTCTTCCTGATGTGGAGACAGTGGCTCAGAGACAAAACGTACCCAGGGCCGGGGACCCGTGACTTAGCCCCTGGCCTTCTGCACCACCTCCTGCCCCTGCCCCACACCATCATGCTGAGCCCACAAAGAAGAGTTGGCCTGGGGGCTCCAATCCCCCCACTCAGCTCAGCGTGTTCCTGGAAGGAGCCGAGCCTCCCGTGCCTCTAGCAGCCCTGGCCTGTGGCTGACAGCTTTGAAGGGGTCATCCTGGCCCTGAGCGGGCTCCAAGCACCCGCCCCTCCCGAGCCTCTCCCACGGCCCCGCCAGGCTGCTCTGGCCTCCCTGGCCATGGTCACTCTACTGGTCTGCCCTGGGGGAGGGCTCGTCACGGGGCAGCTGATCCCACTCCCGCCCAGTCCTGCGTGTCTTCACGAGCCGACGGGCCTGGGCCCAGTTTCCTCAAGCCTGGAAAATGTCCCACCCCCAGAACACGAGCACAGGAAAGAAATGTGCCGCAGGCAGGAGGGGCGCGGCAGCCAGAGCAGCAGCAGGGACCCTGCAACGGAACGCCCCGTGAGAGGAGGGACCCAGGAGCTTCCACAATCGATGACACTGCTGTGTGAGAGCACACGGGCCTGGGTATCAAGGACGAAGGGGAAACTATGACAAAATATGGCAAACAGAACGGGAGCTTCCCCGACGCACGGATGACACTGTGTTTAGCTCAACAAACAAAAGGCGCCTGCTTCCCGCTTGGTTTAAGAACAGCTGTGTGTGCTGTTGGCACGCGGCTTCCTCTACTAGGGTGACCGAAAAGATCAAAAGGGTCATGATGCACAGTGTCACCCAAGTGGAGGGGAAGCAGGCGCGTCACCCCTTGTTGGTGGGAGAACATACTGAGACACGCTGTACCGCGCAGCTCAGCCACGCGGATCACGACCTGAATGCACAAGCCTGTCGGGAAATCCGACCTCCAGGGCTGGCGGGGGCTCCGTGGTAGAGCACCCGCCTGGCATGTGTGAGGCGCCGGGTTCGAATCTCAGCACCACATAGATATAAATAAATAAAATTTTTAAAAATCTGACTTCCAGCAATTTCTACAAAAGATATACAGATGCACAAAGATATTAAATACAAACATGGTCACCACAGTCTTGTTCTATAATCGCAAAAAAAGCAGGAAACAACCTCGCGGCCCTTCCATTAGGGAACCAACGAGGCCAGCGTGGGCCGGAGGTGCGCTGCGGGAAGGAGGGCGGGCTGCGCTCGGGGTGAGTCAGGAGGGGCCAGATGTGCTAAGTAGGGCCCTAGGCGGCGGCCACGCCTGAAACCCCCGTCACTCAGGAGGCTGCGGCAGGAGGGTCACAAGTTCCAGACCAGCCTGGACAACTTAGCGAGACTCTGTCTCAAAGTTAAAAATAAAAAGGGTTGTGTGGCTGGGTGGTGGGGCGCCCTGGGCTCAGTCCTGGCACCTGAAGAAAACAGAGGAGCTCAGTGGGAAAAGCCAGGGGAGCTGCCGGGTGCGCCCTGCCCATCTGGGTACAGGG
>JAJEJO010060850.1:44448-55007 GCA_020662805.1 Glaucomys volans | reverse complement strand
GGACAGAAGGTCAGGAGGGTGGATGAAGGAGGGGAGGCAGGCATCAGGTGAATTACAGTGGACAGAAGGTCAGGAGGGCGGATGAAGGAGGGGAGGTAGGCATCAGGTGAATGATGGTGGACAGAGGTCAGGAGGGTGGATGAAGGCAAGGCAGGTCAATGAATCCAGTTGACTGAGAGGGGGACGTGGGCAGCCGGAGGATGGGTGGAAAGTAAGTGTGCAGGTAAACATGGGGGTCGTGGTGCAGGATGCCACCTCCTTCCTGGGCAGAGTGGTGGGAGGGAGTAGGGGTCCGGGAGGTTGGAGGCTCCATGGATGAGAGGGTGGCTGCTTGAATGGATGCTGAGGACGGATGGACATGGACAGACAACAGAGGAGGCCAGGGTCAGGAGCTGACTGAGGGACAGTGTGGTGGATGCTGGTGGCCGGCAGGCACCTGGGATGACAGAGTCAGTGGAACTGCAGCTGGGGAGGGACGCTGGGCATGGAGTGAAGAGAGCTGGGTGATGTTGGGAGGCAGATGGACGGATGGACAAACAGACGACTGGGCAGTGCTGGTGAATGTGTGGGAAGAGGCCGGGGCAGGGGATGAACACGGGCGGTGTCAGGATGGAGGGTCGGGAAGAGGTGGGTGGAAAGGCGGAGGAGGGAGAGATGGGTGGATGGATGACAGACAGACAGAAGATAAAAAGACGGACGGCAGTCAGCCGGCTGGACTTGGGTCCCAGGTAGGTACTGACTGGGTGTGTGGCTCGCTGTGGGAAGAGGCCAGCGGACACTGAGGGATGGAGCAAGAGAAGCACAGCCGGACAGATGGACGGAGAGACACTGGCTCACCCTGGACGGGGGATGGGCAGTGTGCGTGTGCTTGGGTGGAGGTGGACGGAACGTGTCCACCAGGTGTGAGGCCACCCTCTTCCTCCCAGAGGCACTTACAGTGAAGATGTCACCATGCTTCTCCTTCATCCTGGTGAGGAAGCCGGCTGCATCTCTTCCAAACGCCAAGGCGTGGCCCAACCAGGGGATGCTGCCCAGGTCTAGGGGAGGTTCGCCAGGTCGCCTGCAGAGCCCACACCACAAGGTGAAGTGAGGAAGGGGACAAAGAACCGGGCCGTGGGGAGGTCAACGGAGAGGTCAGGACAGGCTTCACCAAGGCAGCGGTGAGAGGGCCCTGGAGGTGGTGAGGGAGGGAGGCACCTGGGTAACTAGAAGAGCTTTCCAGGGAGAAAACAGCAAGTGCAAAGGACCTGCGGTTGGATCACATGTGTTCAAAGGTCAGCAAGGAGGCAGTGTGGCTGGACTGAAGGGGCACAGGGATCAGTGGGTGTCGAGGCCAGGGGGGCAATGGGGGCATAGGTTTCAGCTGCTGTGTAGAGAATGGACTGTGGGGTGAACACAGAGGCGGGGGACCAGCCAATGTCTGGCTCACAGCCTGGACTCCAGCAGGGGGTCACCTCCTGACAGGTGGGAGAAGCTTCCACAGCCAACAGCAGGACAGAGTTCCGGGCTGGGGCTGGAGCTCAGTGGTGAGCGCTGGCCTAGCACATGCGAGGCACTGGGTTCAAGTCTCAGCACGACATATAAATAAAAAAACACAGAACACTGCAACTAGAAATATTGAAGAAAAAAAAAAAGACGGGCTCCTCCCAGCAAAGACTTGAAGCCGGTGTGCGAGGGGACATAAGAAGAGGCTATCACTGCTTTGAGGATGGTGGGGACCCCATGGCGGGGAACGGGAGTGGCCCCAGGAGCTGTGAGTGGACCCTGGTTGACAGCAGCAGGGACGCAGTTCCCCATCCTACCCAAAGCCAGACTCTCCCCTTGAGCTTCTGGTGGAAAGGCAGCTATGGCCGCTCAACCTCAGCCTCCTGAGCCTCCACTCCAGCCCACCTGCGAGCTCAGGGCCGGCTCTAGCTGGAAGCCGCCAAGTGCACAGCAACAAGGACACTCGCCCTCGGCACACGCACTCTGGGCCCGGCCTGGGCCCGGCTCGTCCCATCCTCTCCACCCCTCTGTGGCAGGACCGGGAGCTAGGCTGCACTCAGGATCACACAGTGAGCCTCACAATGTCGTAGGGCAGGTGTTCACAGTGGACCCCTGCCTCAGAATTAACAGAACAGGGGTGGAGAAAGTCCAGGCACCCAGCTGCTGAGAGGATAAGGGACGAGGGGACCACACGCCCCCTTCTCACCACCATCCACTCCATCGCATGCCAGACGTGAACTCCGAGGAGGCCCTGGGCTGGGTGCTGGAGAGACAGCAGGCCGACAGGGGACGGCAGACAAAAAGCAAGACGGAAAAGTCACGCCAGAGAGGGAGGGGGATTCTGAAGGCAAAAATAAAGCCAGCCATTCGGCTCAACCGAGAAAAAGCCGTCCAGTTTAAAAGTTAATGACGGGGCTGGGTGTGTGGACCAGGGGCAGAACCCAGGCCAGCGAGCAGGAAGCCCTCGGTTCCATCCCCAGCACCAAAGAGGAACAAAGACTAAAATGAGCCAAGGATTTCAACAGGCAGTTCCCCAAAGGAGCCACGAATGTCGAATGCCAAGCTCCTCGACATCCTTCTTCAATGGGGAAACAAATCTAAAGCACAACAAGGCCGGGTGCTCGGTGACTGGGGAGGCTGAGGCAGGAGGATTGCAGGGACAAGGCCAGCCTCGGCAACTTAATGAGACCCTGTCTCAAAATGAAAGGTAAAAAGAGCTGGGGATGGAGTTTAGTGGTAAAGCATCCCTGGGTTCCATTCCCAAATACCAACGCCACCCCAAAAAGAAAGATAAAGAAAAAAAAAAAATCATAATGCAGGGCTACTTTGTACCCAGGGGGATGGCTCTTAGACACTTTTTAAAAAGTTTAAAAGGGAGTTAGAGCTCGTAAAGACGTGGAGAAATTGGAGCCCTGGCTGGAAAGTAAGAGGGTGGGGCTTCTGTGGAACCCAGCCTGGCAGGTCCTCAAAAAGTTAGAGAGTTACTCCAACGACCCCGCACGCACCCCAAGAATCGAAAACACATGTCGTGCATCACCCATTGCTCACGGCGGCTGTCCTAACAGTCACACAGGGAAAGAAGCTGAGTATCCACTGACGACGGTGGGTGAACCCACTGTGGTACACCCAGGCCAGGGGACATTACTCAGTCACAAAAAGGAGTGGCGGGCTGGTTCCCGCCACAGCCTGGGCGAGTCTCAGAAACAGCCCACCAGGCGAAAGCAGCCAGACCCAAAGGCCACGGGCCGCATGGCTGCACTGCCACGGAATGTCCAGAAGAGGGCGCTCCACAGACGGGAAGGAGTGGAGGGGGACGGGGTGACCGCGGGGGACGGGGTGACTGCGAGCGGCGGTGATTCCTTGGGGGCTGTTGAAACTGTTCTGGAACTAGATGGTGGTGATGGGGGTCCAACCCCGTGGCTGCACTGAAAGCTAGTGAGCTGCACGCTTTTAATACACACTTTAAAAGGGAGAGTTTTATGGTACGTGAATTATACTTTATCAAAGAAAAAAGAAAGCGGGGTGAGTGAGACAGTGGGGTGAGTGAGACAGTGGGGGAGTAGATCAGAGGTGGTAGTCAAGGGCGCTTCCCCAGGGAGATCCATGTGAGCGAAGACCAGAAGGACGGAAGGGACACTCTGGAAGGGTGTGCGAGGAGCCCTGCAGGAGGCAAGAAGGGCAGTGCAAAGGCCCTGGGGCATCCGAGGCAGCAGGAGCGGGCCGGGTGGAGTGGAGAGCGTGCAGGTGAGACACCAGTGCTGGCAATGTCCTCAAGGACCACGAGGGCCTGAGGCCAAGCAGAGAGCGCGGCTTCTATGTCAAGTGTGGCGGGATCAGTGCAGGTTTGAAGTGGGAGTGGGGAAGTGACATGCTTGTGCTTTCAAAGGGTGGCAACAGAGGGAGGCAGGAGGAAGGAGGGAGAGGTCAGAGCCTCCTGTGTGACCCCCCAGGAGGGCAGGCAGGCGCCTGGGCCCACCCCGACTTCCTGAGCAGGCGCTGTCAGGCTGCACCCCAGCATCGCTCCCCCTGCCCCTTGCCCTTGCCCCTGCCCCTGCCCCTCGCCCCGGCTCTGCCGCTGGGACTGCTCCTCCGTCTGGCTGGCCCCCACCGAAACGCAAAGGGTGGGCAGGGGAGAAGGGACAGGGGCACTGAGCAGCCCCTGGACGGAGTCAGACGAAGGTCCTCCCCAGCCTCACCAGTCCAGGAGGCCAGCAAGCATCCAGGCCCTTCTCTCCCCTCGTCCCCCTGCCGCCCCTGGGTTCAGGCAGCTTCTCAGAAGCTGCACCCACCATGCCGGCCGAGCAGGGCAGGGGATGAGCCTGTTGGCCTGTGGGCACCAGCCCTGCCCACCCAGGGCGAGTCCGGGGACGGGTATGCAGCAGGGAGTTGGGCCCGAGAGGCAGGAGGGCCTGGTGGCCATAAGCCCGAACTCAGCCCTGCAGGTCTGGCCTCCAGCCCTGCCACGGTCCTGCCGGCTGAGCGACAGGCTGACTTCTCTACGCCTCAGTTTCCAGGTCTGTAGAATGGAGGCCCCGCCAGACTGTGCCGGGGTGCCGGGGACGACCCGGTTACAGAGGAGCAAGGAGGGCCTGGCACCCGGAGCCAGGGGGGCGGGGCAGCAGGCCTGCGGGGACTCCGGGGCCACCAGGTGCTGTGCCTGGCCTTTGCCTCCCCTGCTTGGCAGTAGAGGCCACCCCGAGAAGCCCGGGCTGAGGGCAAGGCCAAGTTGGCCCTGTGCCCTGTGAACTCGGTGACTCTCCCCTCACCCCAGGACGCTTCCTGCCAGGCCCGTCTCACGAGGAGGAAGCAGGCTCGGCTGCAGGGCTGCTCGTGGGGGACCCTGCGGAGGAGCGGGGTCTCCACCCAGGCAGGCCCGCCTGCAGAGCCCGCGTTCCTGGCCCCAGGTCACCCCAAGTCACACTCACACCCCCCACTCTGCAGATGAGGAAACCGAGGCGCAGCTGGTCCTCGGTGACCTGCCCTGTGCCGGGCCGAGATCTTGCGCAGGGACATCGTAGGGTGGGTGTCCTCTCGCCGCCCTGCATCCTGGCCACTGCCAGCAGCCCCGGCCGGCAGGTGTTATTCCTGGCAGCTTCCCGCTCTCCCCAGAAAAGCAGCAAGGAGGCACCACAAAGGCAGGAAGCCCGGAGCCCAGCGCCTGACCCCAGCCCAGACCCCAAGGCAGCCAGGCCAGGCCGCGTTCCAGGGTGACTCAGCCCGCGGTCTCTGCCTTGCCCACTGACACTCTCACTGTTTTGAGGAACTGCCAGGCCCGGGGGGAAGGGAAGGGGTGTGAGGCTGACACTCCGCCCCGGTCACTGCCCACACACTGACCGTCGCCTGCCCCTCTGGTTCACATTCCCAGATGTCCCCCCGGGTTTTAACTCCCATAAGGAAGACTCTAGAAACGGCTGGTTCCTCACTCACACCAGCTGCCCGGTGTCTCTCCCCACCTAGAAGCAGGGGAGGGAGGGCAGGGTGTGCTGTCCCCACCTCTGGGCCCGAGGCTCGGCATCCTGGCTGGATGGCCTTTCCACCAGCCCAGGACTTGGGGTTCTCTCCAGCCCTCAGACCCCTGCCCGAGTGGAATGCGTGTCAGATGAAGGAATCGGTACACAGCCGGTGCTCAGTGAGCGGCCTGCCTCCCAGAGGTGCCAGAGGGCAAGGGAGCCACGGCGGGTGAAGGCCAGCATAGTGCAGGCTCTGGAGGTCCGGAGCCGAGGCTGGCTCACCGGCCGCGCTGCTGGGCGCCAGCTCTTCTCACAGTTCGACTCCACGCAGGGTCTCAGGCTCCAGGGGGCCCGATGGGAACGAAAGGGGGCTGCGCCCTGCCCTGCTGGGTTGGAGCACTCTGAGCTTCTATTGGACCCGCTCAACCCTTCTTCCCCCAGGGCTCACGCCAGGCTCTCTCACTGTCCCATGAACAGAGGGTCTCGTTTATGCTCTCCATGGCCCTTTCCCCACCCCGTTGCCTCCCACTGTGCAGGGAAAGCATATGGCCTTCCGGCTCTGGTTTTTGTTTTCCTGATATTTTCAACACCAGAAAAAACAGCACAGGAAGTAGAGTGATAGCAGAAGAGTGGAAGGCGAGAGAGGCAACAGGGAGTGGTGGGGACTGTGGCAAGGTTTAGAGAGGGTTCTATGCCGGATCTTCCAGTTTTTCACAAGATGCTGGAGACTTGAATTTTGTACATGGAATCCCCAAATTTTCTCCCCTATGCCTCGTAGTTTTAACCAGAGCTTTCAGGGGCTGAATCCAGCCACAGAGGGGCCTTCGGTGACCCCCGGTTGCTGGTATTGCAATGAGACAGGTTTTCTTCCTAGGAATTCTGCCCCCTGCAGGGGTCCAGAGCAGCCCTGAGACACAAGAACCCTTACCTGACGCCACGGTAGCCTCTGGTCCCCCAACCATGGACTGCCCACCCAGGAGACCTCTGGGAACGCTCCCTGCAGCAACCACACATATCCAGGGGAGGAGGGTGCCCTGGGCTTGGTGAATCAGGCGGGACCTGAGAGCACTCGTGAGCCACCTCGGAGTTCTGATGGGGAAACAGGCCCAGAATGCAAGAGGAATGTTCTGGTACCCACACAGCAGATCATTGGCCTCAGTGGGCCCAGAAGAAAGACTCCTGTCTCCCAGCCCACCAATCTTGCTATAATTGCAGAATTTGAACTTGAACTGGGACCTAGATGACATTACAAATCTTTTTTTATAGTCTCAGGGTAAAGAAATCAGGATTATCATTGTCTTCTGATATGCATTCAGGGTTGAAATATCATGACAGCTGTCATTTTTTAACAATATTAGTGACTGCAAAGTCAAGGAAGGGGGACAGAGAGGTTCTGAAAAATTTTTTTTTCTGCATAGTTGAACTTTTTCATAATTAAAAGGCTTAGTGTGTTTTGCTTCTGAGGATTGAACCCAGGGGCACTTAACCACTAAGCCACATCCCCAGCCCTTTTTTATATTTTTATTTAGAGACAGGGTCTCACTGAATTGCTTAGGGCCTCGCTAAATTGCTGAGGCTGGCTTTGAACTCATGATCCTCCTGCCTCAGCCTCCCAAGTGGCTGGGATCACAGGCGTGCACCATCTCACTCAGCTTGTTTGCTTTTTTTTAATGCTGGGAGTAAAGACAATTGCTCACTGACCAGAGTAGCATATTTCACTGGGATGAGCATGAAGTAGAGGGCTGGCTAGTTATGGAGTGTAATTTCTGTGACCTTGGGAAAGTCACATTTTCAAGCCCCAGCTGCATGGCAGAGGTGATGGAATGATCTCACACCTTGGTCAGGAGAAAAGAGCGTGGCCAGGCAGTGGGGAGCCCTGCCTACTTCCATCCAGACGGGGTCACCACTGAGAACACAGCATGGATGGCACCCACCTCATTTTCTCACACTTGGGGATTTGTCCTTCTCTAAGAATCTCCTGCTGTATGAGCTGGGGCTGGGGCTCAGTGGCGGAGCACTTCGTCCAGCATGTGTGAGGCACTGGGTTCGATTCTCAGCACCACATAAAATAAATAAATAAATAAAATAAAGGCATTGTGTCCATCCACAACTTAAAAAAAAATCTTCTCCTATAGCTACCTTATCTTAAAGGCACATGCTTCTGCAAATTCTGAATGTTCAGATCCACCAATGTGATGAGAGGCAAGGGTGAGGGTTCACTTTTCCTGGGAATTAAAAGTTTTTGCAGCTCAGAGTTTTAATCAAGGCAGACCTTGAGGGAGTGGCTTGGCCTCTCTGAGCCTCAGTTTCCTCCTCTGTATAATCAGGATAACCAAAGTACCTCCCTAGGCAAACTAGGAGGAAAAGCTGGGCAAGGGGTGTGCACCTGTCATCCCGGCAACTCAGAGGCTGAGGCAGGAGGATGGCAAGTTCAAGGGCAGCCTCAAATTTTGTCAAGATCCTGGCTCAAAATTGTTTTAAAAAAAGGGGAAGAGGCTGGGAGTATAGGCAGTGGTAGAGCGCCCTGGGTTCAAGTCCCAGTACCAGGAAGAAAAAAAAAAAAAAAAGAGGAAAAATGAGACTGGGAAACAAACTAGGAATCCCTGGGGGCCCCTCCAGGGTTCACGAGACTGTCCCCCACCTGCTCTTGACTCCTGTTCCCATACTTCTCCTCAATACCCACCCCCCCCCGCCCCCCCGTCACCTTCCCAGGTGCCCAGAGGTATAAATCGCAGCCCCAGAGCAAGGTGGGCTCTCCGAGTGCTAGCCAGCAGGATGGAGCCCAGTAAAACTCAACCCCATTCCTTCTCCCCAGAGACTCCACTCCCATCTGCCATCACTACCCCATCCCCATTTTAAAAGCAGACACACCGAGACACCATGGTGCACATCTGTAACCCAACTCTCAGGAGGCTGAGGCAGGAGGATCACAAGTTCAAGGCCAGCCTGGGCAACTTATCGAGACCTTGTCTCAAATAAAATTTAAAAAGGGCTGGACGTAGTTCTGTGGTGCGGCACTTGGGCATGTGAGGCCCTGGGTTGGAGGCCAGAACCACAAAAATATTTTTGGAAAAGTAAGGGGGCGAGCAGTTCCTCCAGTCACCCACCCAGTCTGCAGTCTGGAAACTACTATGTGTCCGGGCACCCTGTCCCCAGAACCCACTGACCTTCCAGCTATACCCACACATCCCCAAGAAAAGTGCAGACCACGGCCCCGCAGGATGACCAGCAAAACACTAGAAACGCCCGAAAAGTCCATTAAGAAGGACATGGATCAACAGGAAAAAAGGAACCTGAAGCTTACTCAAATTTCAGAACACTGTACAGAAGATCAGGACAGCTCCGTGCGGCAACAGACCGGTGCTGATCCCAAATCCAGAGTGGAAAAACACAAACAGATGATCTGAAAACACCCCTACACAGAGGGTCCAAAGCCTGACAAATGAGGGAAAATAATTCATTCCTCAGTAGGGAAACATTCATCATCCTTTCCTTTCCTTTTTCTTGGGCAAATAATTGAATACACAGTTTTAAATTTTACCTGCAAAAGTATGTGGTTAAAGGAAAAACACAAGGAACTTATTGTTTGAAAATCCAACTAACATGTTGTTTAAAAATTAAAGTTCCCAATGTTTCCAGAACTTTCGGCCGCTCTAATGTAAACACGCTTTCTCTCCTATATTGTTAGAAGCTCAAGTCTATGTGCATACGAGTAACTGTTAAAACATCTGGAGAGGAGGAGGAGCTGTGAGAGCCAAGGTCTGAATTGCATCCGGGACTTTAATGGAAAAGCCAAAGAAACCCCATCAGGTCTGAAGTCTGGTTAACAATAAGGTTGACAGCATTGTTTTTTTCTGCTTGTTTTTTGGTTTTTTTTAGTTGCAACAAATGTACCAGGAAAACAGAGCTAACGGAGGAAAACCGATGAGGGAAGTCTGGCAAGTCTTTGTACTGTCTTGGCAAACTTTTTGTAAGCCTCAGACTAGTCTGAAATAAAAAGTGTATTTTTAAAATATCTGGAAGGTTCCACCCAAACTGAGCAACAGGCGCGGTCTGGGAAGAGGAAAGGGCTAAAACCCCGGGGAAGGGTGCGGGGGTCTTCGTGTCTGCGACAGGGTGAACACTGGTTGTCAGATGGGCTCGGCCATCCCTTGTGCAATTCAAACAAAATACTCTGTGAGAAGAACACCGCTAGCTCCCGAACTAGAGGTGTCTAAGTTTTAACTTTTTCTCCTAAATTAGATTCTCCACCAAACAGAAAAACCTCTGGGGCGGAGGCTGAGCCCAGTGCCCGGGTTCCACCCTGTTCGGGGACGGGTCCTCTCCCGGGCCTCAGCTTCTCCCCCGGCAGATGTTCATGCTGAGCCTGGGGACCCTGCTCTCTCGGGGCGGGGATCGGCAGGAGGTGATCCCAGGGCGCGACGAGCAGGTCCCCGCGGCCTCCACCCTCCGGCCTCCAGTCTGGCCTCCGGGCAGGGGCTGCCCGCCAGGCAGGGCTCCCGCCCAGGGTGGGTAGCGCTGGGCCCAGGCCGAGGCGGGGGGCGCGAGAGGGCCTCCTCCGCCCGCGTCCCCGGGCTGTCCCCGCACCTCTGCATCCTCGCCCGGCCTCCCCGAAGCCCCCGTCCCAGCTCCCGCCGTCTCGCCCCCAGACCGCGACTTCCCGCGGCGGGATCGGCCCGCGGACCCCACTCCGGCCCCCGCTGCCCGCGCTCCTCCCCGCAGGGGCGGCGGCGCCCTCCCTGGGTGGGGGGTCCCCGCGGAGGATGTCGCCTGCGGGGGACGGGCGGGGGCTCGGGCCACTCACCGCGTGCGCCGGCGGGTCAGCAGCAGCAGCAGCAGCAGCGCGGCCAGGAGGCCCAGGAGCGCGGCCCAGGACATGGCAGCGGGAGCGCGGCCCCTCCAGGTAGCGCAGCGCACCGGCCGCCGCCGCGCTCCTAAGACCCGCGCCGCCCCGCCCCGCCCCGGACCCCGTCGCGCCGCCGGACAGGCCCCCGCCCCCGCCCCGGGACACGTGGATGCCGAGGGGCGGGGAGGGGGCGCGGGGCGGGGAGGAGTGCCCGGGGGGAGGGGGGTGGGAGGAGGCGGAGTGCCCGGGGGGAGGGGGGAGAGCCCGAGGTGGGGGGG
>JAJEJO010060850.1:11136-26861 GCA_020662805.1 Glaucomys volans | reverse complement strand
GAATCGGCTTCGGGGAACTGGAGTAAAAACAGCTTCAGGTTCAGCAGGATCCAGGATTTGTTTCTCTTCAACTCAGCAGTGCTGCCTGTCCCTGTGTGGTGTCAAGATGGCCCTCAGCTGCCCTATGCTCCCCAGCTCAGCAGGACAAATCTCCTAATCCCTAGTCTTAATGGAAGGACTGGCTCAGGTTGGCTCCTCAAAGTTGAATGCAAACCCCTTTCCTAATTCCTGTAGCCATATGAGGGCTCAGGGTGACCAGGCCGGGTCTCCTGCCCAGGTGGGGGGCCGGAGGTGGAGATCGGCTCCTCCTGTGTTCTGATGCCCGGTCAGCGTTGCCCCTGCACCCAGCCCCTGTGGGATGTGAGTTTATTTGCACATGCTCTGAACCTGCGCTGGCCTTGACACTTGCTCTGGTGAGTGAATACAAGGGAAGTGGGGCTGTGCCTGTCCCCAGCCTGGTCCTCAAGTGTCCTTGCAGTTTCTCCTCTTTCTCTGAGAACTCTCGATCACTACCTTGAGAAACATCCTGCACTAATTTGCTTCAGATGGATAAACCACATAGAGAGAGCCCCACCCTCCAGCCAAAGCCATCCCAGACCAGACAGCAGCCATCTGACCTCCCGACACGTGAATGAGCCGTCAACATCAGCAGAGCTGCCGACCTGACCACAGCTGGCCATGCTGCATGAGACCAGCTGGGACCAACACTGCCCAGCAGATCCATTGGCTTGTGAGCAATAATAAATTCATACAATTTTAAATTATTGAGTTTTGGGGAAACTTGTTACGCAGCAATAGCTGACAGATACAGCATGAGGACTGCAACAGGAGAGAACAAGAAGGAAAGAGAAATCTCAGGGATTTACTGCTGTATGATTAGCGTCCCCATTGTGCAAATGGGGAAACAAGCTCAAGAGTTTCCTCAGTTGGTACGGAAGACAGAACTGTGTGTTCTACACAGTATCTCAGAGAAGCTAAAAATATTAAGTGGTCACTCTCAAGTCAATGGAGCACAGACACTTCATGTACCTGAGATGAACCAATCATGGTGTTGAGTAACAACATCAGCCTCCCGGCAGCTGAGGTAAAAAGGGAAATGTGTTGGCTGCATCAGCCTATTTACCTGAAAATTTTTAAGAAAGGAAGGAAAAGAGGACATAAAGATATATGTAAATTTGTTCCGAGACACAAATGTTTTCCTGGCCTTGGCTCCCAGGAGAATGGCTCTGAGGGACATTCACGTGTGGACTAACAGAAAAAATATGGAAACAGATGCCGCCCCTTTCCCTCCCCACCAAGGGGGAGGCAGTTCATGAAGTCCCAGGCATTTCTGGGAGGCACTCAAATTATGAGGTCTTTTTTCTTTTTTTCTGTCTTTCCACCTTCTTTTAAATAACATAGGCTTGTTTTGTTTCTCTTACTATCTAGAGATCACGGGTGCAGAGTGATAAGGCAACTTAGCTATTTCCAACATGCAGGCTTGATCTCTGGGTACAAGGTGGTTGCTCCAGCTCCTGCCTTCAAACCTACCTCCCCAGTCAGCACAACAAAGCATTCTCTCTCTTTCTCTCTCTCTCTCTCTCTCTCTCTCTCTCTCTCTCTCTCTCTCTCTCACACACACACACACACACACACACACACACCCTAAAAACATAAAAAGCAAGCATCTCATGTTGGTTTGACTAGCCCAAGATCAAGATGCCAACAGGTCACACTCCCTCAGAAGGCTCTAAGGGAGAGTCACTTCCCGCCCCTTCCAGCCCCTGAGGATGCCAGCACTCCTTTGGTGACAGCCTAGTCACTGTGGTGCCTGCCTCGGTCTCCGCCTTGCCCCGCCTCTTCCGTGTGTCTGCTCTTTCCCGTCCTCCTTTTACCAAACATCTGATGCCGTTTAAAGTCCAACTGGACAACCCAGGAGAATCTCCTCCTCTCAGAGTCCTTCATCCAATCAAATCTCCGGACTTGACCATGTAAGGAGACATTCACAGGCTGCGGGATTACACCCAATACCTTAGAGGTCGACTACGTGGCTGTGTGACCTTAGGCAAGTGTCTTAACCTCACTGTGCCACAGTTATTTGTGAAACAACAGTAGCCACCTCATTGGGTTATTATAAAGATTAAATAAATCACAAAAGCGCTTGAGATGGGTTTCAACACATGTAAGAACTTCGTAAGTGGTGGCCTTTACTATGCTCAAGAGTCTTGGCTGGGGATAAAGTCCCCATGGGGACAGATCCTTTCTCTGTCCTGTCTGTTCGTCTGCCTTGAGAGTGCCTGCCAAAGGTACTTGCACATAGTAGGTGTTCATTGAACGTGTGCATACCGTCGTGTGGCTGTGTGGCATTGTGCAAGTTCTTTCTCCTCTCTGGTCCTCAGTTTCCTTCTGCCTCCCTGGGGAGCTAAAGTCTGTTCCTCCTTCTGGAAAGGCGTGGGGGGTGTCGAGGCCAGGGGTCAGGAGTCAGTCGCAGCTGCTCTCTCTGTGAGTCACTCAACTTCAGGCCAAGTGTCTAAATATTATGAGTGAGCCGGTTAGAGATAAGGTGGGGAAACATGGATTTGGCCGGAGAAACTGCAGCCCGGGCGCCAGGGCTGGATTCCCTGGAACTTCTCAGCAGGATGAGTGAGCGCCCGGCACCTGCCAGGAACACAGGGTGTTGACCTGCAACCACGCGGCCGCCCAGACGCTCCTCCTGCCCGTTCCCAGGACGGGCATCCAGTCCCATCCTCAGCAGAGAAACGGGTCCTGAGAGTGAAGGCCGTGTCCAGGTTAGGCTGTGAGACCACCGTGTAAGAGGCTGAAACCCCGGGGGGCACTCCCAGGCCAGGTACCGTGGGCCTCGCAGGCAGGGTGCCAGGCCTGCTAAGGCCCAGGGGCGAGAGACCAGACACACGCCAAGCTAGACAGGAGAAAGGGTCTGCGTGCCCAGGACTTCGGGCTCATTCTGAGGGGAGGGGAGCCATTGGTGGCTTTAGGAAGAGCAGCAACAGGACCTGAGTGTGGTTTATGACCTGCGGCATCAGAATCCCCGACGGTGGGGACTGGGGAAGACTCAGCGTATAGATCCCTGGGTCCACCATGTCAGCAGGCCCCGTCCAGGGGACTCAGAAGCACACCACCCTCTTAGTGAGTGCAGAGGCAATCTGGTCTCAGACTGGTTTCAAGCCCCAGCTCTGCCAGTGCTGTGTGATTGGAGGCCACTTACTGCATTTCTCTGAACCTCATTTTCCCTTCCTCTAAAAAGGAGTCAATCTTAGTATTAGCCTCCTGGCGTTACTCTAAGGATTAAGAAAGATAATGTATTCCGAGCACCGAGCATGGCTCCAAAAACCTTCAACACTCAACACACTGGTTCTTAGCAAACTCCCTTGGCAGGAAGGAGGAGAGCCAGCATGGAGGCAGGGAGGCCAGTGGGGAGGCCACTGCAGGATTCCAGCATGGAGGCCTGTGGCTGGGACCTGGAAATGGCTACAGGTGGGTGGGCCTCTGCATAACCAGGTGGTGCCATCCATGCTACGTGGCAGAAGACGCTCCTGGCCTTGGTCAGGGTGGGAGGGGGCGGAGTCGAATCTGCTGTCATAGAGCTGTGCTCGCCTCGTGCCAGGCGCCAGGTCAGCCACCCTCCAGGGGGGCACTGCTGCACTCTGGGTGCCTCAACCTCAACACTCTTGAATTACCCTGGCCAGGTCCCTGTCTGGGGCCAGCCATGCACCGTAGGCTGGTCAGCAGGGTCCCTGGACCCCACCCACTGGTGCCAACAGCAAGCCCCCTCCCCATGGAAACAACCAGAGGTGTGTCCAGTCATCGCCACGAGCTTCCTGGGGGCAAAGTCGCCCCTAGTTAAGGACCAGGGCTTTGATCACACTTTACAGGGAGGAACCAGAGGGCCAGAGAGCCATGGCTCCGGGACCACACATCCGGCTGGGAGAGGTTCAGCCCCAGCCTGACCTGGAGCCCGGATGTTGACCTCCACTGTGAAGAAGGGGCACCTAGGCAGTGGCTGCAGAGTGTCCACGTGGGAGTGGCCTGGGGACCGTGGTCTGCAGGGGCCACTGGAAACACCTGCATGACTCAGGCCGTGTGTTTATTGGGGTGGCTTTGGAGTGGCAGTGGACATTATGGGGGAACCAGATTCACCTGTAGCCCAGGGTGGTGGGGCCCAGGGCGAGGGGACACTGTGCACCGTCAGGAAGGACCAAGATGGCGCTGCTCGGGGAAACTTCAAAGTCAGCTGGGCCTGGACGCCACTGCCAGGAGCCTCCCGACGCCCTCCGGGACCTTCAGCTAAATATTTATGCTGTGAACGCTCTTTCCCTTCCTGTGTCGGCAGATGGAGGCTTAGCGATAGGTACAAGAAATCTGGGGAGACAGAACCCGGGGAAGGCCCAAGGCCCAAGGTCAAAGATGGTAAGGAAACCGTGAGAGCCTGGGAGTAACCGCCCCTCCCGGGGTTGGCGTCCAGGGCCTCCAGCGCGGCCCACTCCCCAGCCCGCTCCGCAGGGTCTGCAGTCCGGGCGCCTTTGCTTTCTGAGACATTCAGGAATGAAATGCTGTTTCCCTGGCCCAGTCCTGATCCCTGAGCAAGGGAGCTGGAGGTGAGGGGACCATTAAGCCAAAAAACCCTGACCTGAGAAGGACTTTCCTTAGGCCCCAAATGCTTTGTTTACACAGATGTCGCCCGGAGGGGCCCGACTGAGCCGCGGGAAGGGGATTTATGATGGAGGCAGCCTGGCGGGTCGTGATGGAAGTCCAGATCCTAACAGACGATCCCAGGGCCTCTGCTCTCCATCCAGCCGACAGGCTCCCGCAGGGCGCTCCTCCCAGGCGGAGCAAGAAGGGCTCTGGGGCTGCCAGACCATGTCACTGCCCCAGGGCCATTTCCTGTCACCGCTCACCCCCAGGCCAGGATGACCCCAGGGCCTGCAGATCTTGGTGGGAGGATAGCCAGTGCCTTTGTGCATGCTTTCTGCAGGAAATGGCGCTCATTAAAAGAAGAAAAAAAAAAAAAACCGTAGGCCATTCCTTAGATTGCGAAGGAGAGCAGAGGGCTCATGCGCTCTCAGTCCAGACGCACATGCTCCTGGAGTGCAATGGGGGGGGGGTAGCAAGCTTGCTCCTGGTGTGCGCATGCGCTCTCAGTCCAGGCGCACCTGCTCCTGGAGTGCACATGCTGGGGCGTGGAGCGCATGCGCACACATGCGCTCTCAGTGGGGGCACGCCCATGCTCCCCGTGTGCGCATGCTCCCAGGATGCTCGTTTTCTTCGCATTCTTTGCCCTGCCTCCAGCGTGCGCAGTGTTGGAAGATTCTGGAAAGAGATGTGAAAAGAGAAGTAGCAGTACAGTGTCCTCGCCCTCGTAGGATAAAAATGCCCCTGGTGACTTTAAACTGAACTCTGACATCTAACCGCCTGGGTCCTGGTGGAAACCGAAGGTCAGCGCAGGGCCAGGATTCCGTTTGCCCAACGCACCCGCGCAGGGCTGATGCTGCGGTGGGGACCGGCCCTGGGGGGCGAGGCCTTCGCGCTGAGCTCACCCTGGAGGTCGCCGTCAGAGGGAGCCTGACATGCCCGGCTGCCTCTGGACCTCCGCTTTTGCTGTTCCTGCCGCCGGGTCTGCCCTTCCCGCCCTCTGCTGGGCTCGGCCCGCTCTCCCAGGCAGGGCATGGCCTCCAGCAGGTGTTTTGCCAAGCAAGGATTCAGGGACGTCTGGACTGGAAAGATCCAGAGGGAAGAGCCCAACCCAGCGGAGCTGAGTGAAGGGCAGCGTGTTGCCGGACACGGGAACGCGCCTGTGATCACAGCCCTTCACTCGGAAATCTTCTTTACACCTGTTATTTTAAAGAAACTTAAAGGAATACTGTTTGCTTGTTTGTTTTTGGTATCAGGAATTGAACCAGGGCATTTAACCCCGATCCACATCCCCAGCCCTTTTTTATTTTTATTTTATTTTATTTTTTTATTTTACTTTACTTTATTTAGAGACAAGGTCTTGCTAAGTTGCCTAGGGCCTTGCTAAGTTGCTGAGGCTGGTTTTGAACTTGTGATCCTCCTGCCTCCGCCTCCAAGCAGCTGGGATTACAGGCGTGCGCTATGGCGCCTGGCACTTATTTACTATAAACAGCAGAAAAACTGTACAAATAAATTCCTCAAAGAGGAGACCTTATCAGATCCTCTCCAGATATCATTGTAGATGGAGATTCTCAGCCGGGGCTGCCCCTCTTCCTCATCAAGGCGGTGATTGGCAGGTGTCAGAGAGGTGTTGGAAACAGACCACTTCTGAACGAGACCCTCCTTCCCGTCCTCATTCCCTGGGACCCAGAAAGACTCCAAAGCCACAAGACTGAATGCAGCAGGCCTGCGTGGCCGGGCCCTCCTCCCTCCTGGCTGCTCAGGCAACTGACCTGAAGGGGACTTCCTTCCACTGGAGCCTTTCAAGGGCCCTCCCGGCCTTCATCCATAAAATGGGAACACTTTGAGTCCTCCCCTCACAGAGCCAGAGAATCACACAAGCTCATAGGAAGCATGTGAACAGAGACACCCCAAAGAATAGCAGTTGCTGGGGGCTGAGACTAACCCTGTCAGGACCTGGGCACGTGGGCTCAGTCCTCACAGCGGGCTTTACCTGATGGCGGTACTCTTATCCCCCCTGGCCAAGGAGCAAGCAGAGGCAGAGGTGAAGGAGCTTGCCAAGGAGCTCCTGGGGAGCCTTGAGTGGGATCTGAGCCGGGCAGCCTGGTGTGCGCTGGGGAGCCAGGCTCCAGAGGCAGCGATGGCTGATCATCCCCACCCACCATCCATGGTCACATCTGGGAAGGCCTCTCTCCTGCCCGCTGTGCCTGCCCTGCTGTCCTGCTCTGGGGACACTGCTCTCCACTGCAATCCTAGGACCTGTGAGAGACACCAGGGAAGGAAGTGGAGTTGGCCCAGGTGACCTGAGGTCAGGATCATGATGATCCAGTACTTTTTCTGCAAGATCAGTTTTTTAGAAGTAAGCCCTAACCATACACCCAGCCAGCCACTCACCTGGTCCTCTCTTCTCCCGTTGCCCACAGGTCCCTCAGTTGTCACACGTCCCTCCATCTAATCAACCCCTGCCCTCATCCACCAATCCATCCATCCACAAATATGTCCTTCCCTCCCTCCCTCCCCTATCTATGCATCCAACACACATTACTGAAGGCCTCCTCCATGCCAGCGCTGTGCGGGTGAGGGACAGAGGGGACCAGGCAGGACACTGTCAGCTCCCACCCTCCCACATTCCTGCTTCCACCCTGTCCCCAGCTGGGAGGGCCTGGGGGGAGCTCAAGGGGTAGTGGGCAGGGTGGGGGAGGGTTGGGACCTCAGCGATGGCTCTCTGCCAAGGCCACAGCCCTTCTCATGTGGAAAAAGTGAAACCCGCCGTCCCTCTGGGACTGAAGCCAGACTGGGGCTGGGGTTGGGCGCCTGGAGCCCTGGAATGGGGTTGAGGTGCAGACATTTCCCCTGAGGAGGCCTGTGGGGGAGGGAGGGAGGGAACATGATCTGGAGGGTGAGCCTGAGTGTCCCGTCAGGCCCAGGGAGAGCGGTGGCAGCCAGCCTGTGGTCAGTCAGGAAACGCCCCAGTTTGCACAGGATGGGCCAAGAACCCGGCTCCTCCGCCAGGGGACACTGGGTTCCAGGGCCGCAGGCACCACCGTCCCTCCTCCATTCTCCTCCAACACCTATCCCAGACTGTACCCTCTGGTGGGCTGGGTTCAGCCAGGGGACAGAGGCCCACATACCCATCCAGTCTCCTGTGTGCCCCAGGGTGGACTCGGGCCCCTGGCCGTGGTGGGCAACTCCTGCAGTCAGCTGAGGACCTAAGCCCACCAGCGCGCCAGGACCCTGCCACGCAGCGCGCACCTCTCGGGCTCATGCTGGGCTCCCCAGGCCTCCCTGGGTCCCTGCTGCCCGTCCTCCGGGGCCTGGCTGGGCTGCAGCCTGTTTGGCTTCCCCAGCGGAGGCCACTGTGATCCCGGGCCCACCTGACCACAGCTGTGTCCCAGGTGCCTCGCTCACTGGAACTGGTAACTCGGCCCACCCTGCCACCTACACCCCTGTGTGGTGGACACTCATGTTGTCCCTGTTTTACAGATTTGGCAGTTGAGGTCCTGGAGATTAGGCTCCTTAATCCGAGGTCACATGGAGGATGAGTTGCAGCACCCTGGAGGCCATCGAACTCCAGAGCCACATGTCACCGTCAGGTCAGTGGAAAATCAGCCACAAGGAGTGGGACCCCCACCCTCCGTCCTTCACCCAAGTGACCACAGGGTTCACAGGAGGAGGAAAGAGGCCACACTGGCCCAGCCTCACATGTCACTCCTCCTTGTGGCCCTGTCCCCTCTGCATGGCTCCAGCCAGCGGGCAGACTCCTTGCTGATCTGGCTCCTGGGTGGCATCAGCCCATGAAGGCAGGACCTTGTGTCTGGGACGGGCTGTGGCTGGACAGTCAGTACTTGATAAATTGGGGCCGTAGACCATTCGTTGACTCTCCATGTGGCTCAAGTGCAGCCCCCCCCGCTCCTGTGTGACTAGCAAGTCACACCCTCTCTGAGCCTCCCTTGGCCACCTGCGCTCTGGGCACAGCCAAGCTCATTGTCACTCTGTCCTCCAGGTGTTCAGCATGACGTCTGGTCCCATGAACAAATGAGTGGAATCAGTAATGGGAGGGTCTCTGGGGACCAGGGCTGCAAACCAGCCCCCGAGCCAGGCAGGGATCAGATACGGTCGGCAGCTGAGTGGGGACTGGCTACTCAGCCCTGGTCACCCACGCCGCCAGTTCTGATTTCTCAAGAGAAACCAGAGATCTTGAGTTTTACAAGAAGTTTCTCAATTCTTAAGTGTCGGCTACTAATTTTAGAACCTTCAAACGCATCTGTGGACAGGATGTGGCTGCAGGCTGCTTGGGACCCCTGATTAATCTGACCACCCACAGCCTGGACGGGGAGACTGCAACCCAGAGAGCGTGAGCCACCATCCCCAGTAGGCAAAGCCCAGACATCGGAAGGGAAAGAGTGGGCTTTCTCCTCCAGCTGCCTCCAGGGCTCTGACGCCCAGGGAGGCAGCACAGCTTCTCCTCCAGGCCTGGCAGTTCCAGGAGCGGAGAGGGCAGGCACCCTCCCAGAGCACTGTGGCCTCCCTGCAGCCTGGAGCAGGCAGCCTCAGGCTCTGACATGGAAGGGAACCAAGCACCTGCTGGCAGGGGGGTGGGCCTCCTGTGGCCAGCTGTGGGGCTGCCCTGCCACCCCCTGAATAGACCAGACACTCCCACCTCAGGGCCTTTGCACTTGCCACCTGGTTTGGCTTTAATCATTAAGCATGTGGCTCAGATCCTGACCTCTGTTTAATTGTCACCTTCCGAGTGAAGCCCTCCCTGCCTGTTCACCCAGTTTAAATTTCAGACAACTCCCAGCATTCCCGCTGCTCTGGCTGGCTTTATCCCCCACGGCACCTGGTAAGAACCAGGTGACCCGCCTGCTTTGTACTTGTCTGCTGTGTCTTTGGATCCCGTTGCTGTTGCAGCAAATTGCCACAAACTTTGTAGCTCAAAGTAACACAGATCTGTGATCTCACAATCCTGGAGGTCAGAAGTCCCACATGGGACTTTAGTCGCTAGGCTAAAATCCAGGTGTGGGCCGGCTGGCTCCATTCGGGACTCTGGGCAGATCCGTCTCTTGCTTTTCCCAGCTTCTCGAGACCCTCAGCTTGTGGCTCCTTCCCCACCTTCAAAGGCAGCAGAGGCAAGTCCAGCTGTCCTACGTGTTAGCTCTTTAGGCCAAAGTAACTCTGTTTTGAAAATCAGCACCAGCCCACCCAGGCATGACCCTCCCGGTAGGCCCACCCCAAACAGTCCCTAAGTACCAAAGCCACAGCAAAGATGTCAAGTAACAATCACGGGCGGGTTGTTTTAAAACTACTCCATTGTGCACAACTGCAGAGCTTAGAAGTCCTTTCCTGCAGGCTGCCGCGCCTGCTGCCCTCACATTCTGGTGCCGAAACCCAGGAGGGGATCCACGGTCATTGCCTGCTGGCTCTCCCTTCGTGGGGATCTGAGCTGCCTTGACCATGCCCCCCGATATCCACCATAGGGTATTTCTTCCTCCCGCCATTGCCAACTTCCTCGCCCACCACAGAATCTGACTCTGGACAGCCTTCCCTCTACTGGTATGAATCCTCAGAGCTCTTCTCTCCCTCTGTCTCTGAAAACCCCAGCGCTGGGTCAGGACCTCCCTTGGCTTCGGCCGCAGACCTGTCAGGGATGGCGGTGACCCCCACTGATGGTCTGCTCCTGTGTGGGAGATCAGAGAGGTTGCGGGACGCCCCTCCCCTCCTGTTCCCTTCTCCAGGCTCCTGAGAACGCTTGGCCATGGGCTCAGCCCCTAGTCGGCTGTCTCCTAGAATCCTCAGCCTCTCCATTTGACTCCAGATCTCAGACCTCGCAGGCTCATTTTCTATTGTAACACAGTCTGACCCCAAAATAATTTAGGTAATGACTCCTCTTGGCTGGAGAATGGGACTCGCAATCCCACAATTATACAGGATTTATACAACTTCTGTCCCGGCAGCAGCAAGTGGGCAGAGATGCCCTGTGTCCGAACCTTCTCTTCCCTTCGCTCTCGCCCGTGTCAGCCCTGCTGCCCACACAGGCCGTCCTCGCCACTCTCCCCAACCCTCTCACCTCCCATCCTGACGACTTTCCCTCTTTCAATCCACAGATCACTCCTCGTTTCCTTGACCTCCACCCTGTGCTTCTTCCTCTGCTCGCCCAGCCACACCTGTGTCCCCTCACTCGGACACCCTTCCCTAAACAGGGACCCGTCTTTCCCTCCCCTTCTGTTGACCTCAACACCAATCCCCACTCCCACCTCTCCTTCTCCTTCTCTCCTCCTCATTCCCGCTCTGTGGGCCCCACCTGGTGGCTCCAGCACCCCTCCTGCCATTGCAGAGGAAGCTGGAGCCGAGGGCACGTGGGTGCTCACAGTCCCTGCCCGCTCACTGACTCTCCCAGACTGAGAACGTTTAGGCTCCTCCTCTTCTGATCCCGACTCCTACACTGAAGAACTCCAGTACCTTACCCCGTCCTGGACCTGACCTGGCACAATATCTACATCATTCTGTCTTCCACCCTCCCCCCAGAGGACAGAGGACTGGCCGCCAGAGCACACGCAGATGAGACACGGAACCTAAGGAGGACCCAGCCCGGGCTCCCCCGCCTTACAGAGGATCTTCAGCTATAGTGAAGTGACCCACGCATGACCAACCCTCCACCATGTGGCATCGAGGGACTCCTCTTACCCATTCCTCTTACTTATACCTCAGCGTCCACTCCCATAGTGGGAAGAGACCTCCTCCCCAAATGCCAAGGTTCCCTCACTCTTCATTTCCCTGCCAAAGCTCCCAGTGTGAGCAGCCCACCCGGCGGCTGCAGGTCTCTCTCCCGCCTTAAACAGTCCAGTTGTCCTTCTGCACGCACCACCTTGCTTCTTTCTTTGGCCCGAGTAACCCACCTCCTGCACTCCTCTGCCTCCACACTTGGTCCACCCCCAAGTTTGGGATCTGACCCATCCAGCTACTCACTGGACGCCCATTCGCATGTCCGTGAAGGTCCCCTCCTTTCCCAGGTCAGCCTCAATACCCGACCTCCCTGACTCACCTCCGAGGGCTAAGACCCATCACTACAGATCTTAAGGATGCCTTTTGTCTGTCCCCATACGTCCCGACTCACAAGGTGTCTGCCTTTACGTGACCTGACCTGGATACTCATCACTCCCAACAGCTCACGTGGACCTGACCTGGATACTCATCACTCCCAACAGCTCACTGTCCTCCCCCAGGGCTTTCGGGACAGTCCCCATTTCTTCGGCCAAGCACTCGCCGAGGGTTTCTCTTCTCTCTCCCTGTTACCAAGTCCTCTTCTACAACGTGTGGACGATCTCCCCCTCTGCAGTCCCACCCCAACTTCAGGCATGGACTCATCCCTCCACCTGGAGGCACCCCTGAAAGCTCTGATTTCTCTTCCGTCCTCCTATTCTCTTTTTCTCCCCCAGACACTGCAAGACGCCCGGCCGTTGGCAATTCCAGGTTCCCAGCACCTGGCGCACCAACCCCTCTCAACTCCACCTGCTGGGATGGCCCTCCTGAACTCCTGCCATTCTCCAGCTTGACGCCTGTGCCATCACCACGCCACAGCGCTCCTCCCTCGCCTGGGAACGAGAATGTGCCACCAGCAGGAAGGAGCACACGCTTCCAACACACGCCAGCTCGCAGAGGTGCCCTGGGGGCTGATTGTCCCTGTTGGTCTCACCGTCACATTCACACAGCTAGCAGGAAGTCGCTTTCTCAGACTCCGTCCCCCTCCTGACTGTAAGAGTAGCCTCTGCAACCCGTCCAGCATGCCTTCCCTGACCCTCGAGGCCCGCTCCGGGACTCCGCCGGGCTGGGGTCCTGGAGATGGCGGGTGGAGGTCCAGCAGCAACGATGAAGATTGCTACGGCCCGCGTCGCACCAGGTGGCAGGCCAGTCCGCAGCGTAGCTCAAACCATCACAGACGCCACGAAGCCCACACCCAGACCCTCTGCTCACGTTTCCCAGCACCACTTTCCCACGCCCCACACTCCCAACCAGCCGTGCTTCTGACTGCTGGCTCTCGGCCCTCGTCCCCACGGCGCATGGACAGCAAACCCGTCCCTCCTCCGTGGACTTCCAGTCCAACCTCCCTTCACGCCTTCCTCCTGCAGCTCCTCGACCACTCGTTCCACTGTCTCCTGCCTTGCTGCACCTCCCCCACCCTGTCTCTACCCCCCCCCCCTGCCCCCTCACGGTTCCCCGCCCCGCACAACCCCCGACCTCACCCCCCCACGCCAGAGCCAACCTGGCATCTTCCTCTGCGGAAGCTCCCTGCTTCACTGCCTGACACCCCCATTCCCACCTTCTGCCCCCCGTCCTCCTCACACCCGACAGAGCCATACACTCTGAGGGAGGTTGAAGTGGCCCTTGCCTCCCCCTCCTGGACTCCACTGCAATGTCCCAGACAGAAAAGAGCCATCATTGTCCCCATCCTCATTGGGTCAGGCCCAGTGGCAGCAGGTGGCACGGGGGTGGCAGGAATAGGTACAGCCACCCCTCTTCACCACGAACTCTCCCAAGAACTGAATGAGGGCTTTGAATGGGTGGCAGATTTCCTAGTCTCTTCAAATCCAAGTCACCTCTTAGCCAACGTGCTTCTCCAAAATAGGAGAGCCGCTGACTTACTAATGACCGAGAAGGGAGGCGCTGTGTCCTTCCAGGAGAGGAATGCTGTTACTTCACCAACAACTCCGGAAGAGTCCAAGGAAAAACAGCTGAACTCCGGGAGAACATGCAGCAACACCGCCGGGAACACAGCAGTCACTTCCCCGGAACCTTCCGGGTCAGACTCCTCCCTGGCTGCTCCCGCTGACGGGCCCTCTCCTTGCACGCATCACACTGCTCTTGGTAGGACCTTGCTGGTAAATTGCCTGAAATTTTTTTCAGGATTGAGTAAAGGCAATTACTAATCAGACCGTAAACCAGCTCTCTACGGCCAGTGCAGCACCTGGTCCCGCCCGAACCCTCCTGGTCCAGCCCAGAGAAGCCAGAACCACGGCCCCTATCGTTATAAGACAAAAGGCCAGACTGTGAGGTCTGTAGGCCAAAGTGACTCCATTTTGAAAATCGGCACCTGGCCACCCCGGCCTGACCTTCCTGGTAAGCCCCCCAAAGAGTCCCTAAGTACAAAAACCACGGCAAAGTGACAGTCACAGGGCCAGACGGGTTGTTTTTAAACTGCTCCATTGCACGTGAGTGTAGAGTTAGGAAGCTTCTCCTGCAGGCTGCTGCGCCTGGCAGAGGGCGCCCGGCAGAGGGGCAGCAAACCTCTGGTGGAGCAGAGTGGCGACGCTGGAGGGCCCGGGCTCATCTCCCAGCTCATCAGCTGCTTAGCAAACATGTCCACCAGCACCTTAGGTCCCCTTTCCCCGTGACCTGGCATGGTCACAGGTTCTGGGACTAGGCCCTCGGGGAAGGGGGCACATTCTCTCTCACAGACACCCCAACATCAGCTCCACAGGGCCTGCGGCTGGCCGCGTCATGCCTGCTGCCTGGCGTGGTGTGTGGCCTAGTGCACGGCTGGTGAAGGAAGGGAGGCAGGAGGGGTGACTCAGGGTCTTCCTGATGTGGAGACAGTGGCTCAGAGACAAAACGTACCCAGGGCCGGGGACCCGTGACTTAGCCCCTGGCCTTCTGCACCACCTCCTGCCCCTGCCCCACACCATCATGCTGAGCCCACAAAGAAGAGTTGGCCTGGGGGCTCCAATCCCCCCACTCAGCTCAGCGTGTTCCTGGAAGGAGCCGAGCCTCCCGTGCCTCTAGCAGCCCTGGCCTGTGGCTGACAGCTTTGAAGGGGTCATCCTGGCCCTGAGCGGGCTCCAAGCACCCGCCCCTCCCGAGCCTCTCCCACGGCCCCGCCAGGCTGCTCTGGCCTCCCCGGCCATGGTCACTCTACCGGTCTGCCCTGGGGGAGGGCTCGTCACGGGGCAGCTGATCCCACTCCCGCCCAGTCCTGCGTGTCTTCACGAGCCGACGGGCCTGGGCCCAGTTTCCTCAAGCCTGGAAAATGTCCCACCCCCAGAACACGAGCACAGGAAAGAAATGTGCCGCAGGCAGGAGGGGCGCGGCAGCCAGAGCAGCAGCAGGGACCCTGCAACGGAACGCCCCGTGAGAGGAGGGACCCAGGAGCTTCCACAATCGATGACACTGCTGTGTGAGAGCACACGGGCCTGGGTATCAAGGACGAAGGGGAAACTATGACAAAATATGGCAAACAGAACGGGAGCTTCCCCGACGCACGGATGACACTGTGTTTAGCTCAACAAACAAAAGGCGCCTGCTTCCCGCTTGGTTTAAGAACAGCTGTGTGTGCTGTTGGCACGCGGCTTCCTCTACTAGGGTGACCGAAAAGATCAAAAGGGTCATGATGCACAGTGTCACCCAAGTGGAGGGGAAGCAGGCGCGTCACCCCTTGTTGGTGGGAGAACATACTGAGACACGCTGTACTGCGCAGCTCGGCCACGCGGATCACGACCTGAATGCACAAGCCTGTCGGGAAATCCGACCTCCAGGGCTGGCGGGGGCTCCGTGGTAGAGCACCCGCCTGGCATGTGTGAGGCGCCGGGTTCGAATCTCAGCACCACATAGATATAAATAAATAAAATTTTTAAAAATCTGACTTCCAGCAATTTCTACAAAAGATATACAGATGCACAAAGATATTAAATACAAACATGGTCACCACAGTCTTGTTCTATAATCGCAAAAAAAGCAGGAAACAACCTCGCGGCCCTTCCATTAGGGAACCAACGAGGCCAGCGTGGGCCGGAGGTGCACTGCGGGAAGGAGGGCGGGCTGCGCTCGGGGTGAGTCAGGAGGGGCCAGATGTGCTAAGTAGGGCCCCAGGCGGCAGCCACGCCTGAAACCCCCGTCACTCAGGAGGCTGCGGCAGGAGGGTCACAAGTTCCAGACCAGCCTGGACAACTTAGCGAGACTCTGTCTCAAAGTTAAAAATAAAAAGGGTTGTGTGGCTGGGTGGTGGGGCGCCCTGGGCTCAGTCCTGGCACCTGAAGAAAACAGAGGAGCTCAGTGGGAAAAGCCAGGGGAGCTGCCGGGTGCGCCCTGCCCATCTGGGTACAGGG
>JAJEJO010060846.1:0-10497 GCA_020662805.1 Glaucomys volans | reverse complement strand
AGTAGGGTGCTAAAACGTGTGTAGGACGGCTGTACAACGTGAATGAGAGCTCTAGGATGTGTTGAGGAGGGCTCTGGGACATGTGCAGGAGGTTTGTAGGACGTGTGCAGGAGGTTTCTAAGACGTGTGCAGGAGGGGTCTAGGACATGTGTAGGAGTGTTCCAGGACGTAAGTAGGAGAGCACTAGGACGTGTGTAGGAGGGTCTAGGACATGCATAGGAGGGCTGCAGGACTTGTGAATTAAGGATCTAGAACTTGTGCAGGAGGGATGTAGGACAGGTGAAAGAGGGCTCTAGATGTGTGTATGTTGGCTTTATGACATGTGCAGGAGGACTCTAGGATCTCTGTAGGAGTGTTCTTTGTAGTGCGTAGGAGGATCTAGGACGTGTGCAGGAGGGCTATAGGACTTGTGAAGGAGGGCTCTAGGACATGTGTGGTAGGGCTCTATTTCGTGTGTAGGAGGATTTTGGGATATGGTTAGGAGGGCTATAGGACTCTTGAAGGAGGGCTGAAGGACATGTGAAGTAGGACTCTAGGACGTGTGCAGGAGTGCTGTAGGACGTGTGAAAGAGGGCTCTAGGTCTTGTGAAGGAGGACTCAATGATGTGAGCAGGAGGTATGTGTGAATTGTGCAGGCCGGATGTAGGTCGTGTGCATGAGTGCTGTAGGACATGTGTAGTAGGGCTTTAGGACGTGTGTAGGAGGGTTGTAGGACCTTTGCAGGAGGGTGGAGGATTGTGAAGGAGGGTTCTAGGACGTGTGGGGGAGGGCTCTGTGACGTGTACAGGAGGGATCTAGGACGTGTGCAGGATGGCTGTAAAACGTGTGCAGGTGGGCTCTAAGAAGTGGGTTGGAGGGCTCTAGTACATGTGTAGGAGGGCTCTGGGACATGTGTAGGAGGGCTGTAGAATGTGTGTAGAAGGGTTCTAGGACGTACGTTAGAGGGCTGCAGGACTTGTGAATTAAGGTTCTAGGACATGTGCAGAACGGATGTAGGACGTGTGAAGGAGAGCTGCAGGACGTGTGCAGGAGATCACTAGGACTTGTGCAGGAGTGCTCCAGGCGTTTGTAGGAGGGCTCTAGGTCGTGTGTATGAGGGTCCAGGACATGTGTAGGAGGGCTGCAGGTTTGTGAATTAAGGATCTAGGTCGTGTGCAGTAGGGAGTTAGGACGGCTGAAAGAGGGCTCTAGCATGTGTGTACAAGGGCTTAATGACATGTGCAGGAGGACTCTAGGGCCTGTGTAGGAGGGCTCTTGGTTGTGTGTTGGAGGATCTAGGATGTGTGCAGGAGGTTTTAGGACCTGTAATGGAGAGCTGTAGGACACGTGTAGGAGGGCTCTAGGACGTGTGTAGGAGGGCAGTAGGACTTTTGATGGAGGGCTGAATGACGTGTGAATTAGGACTCTAGGACGTGTGCAGGAGGGTTGTAGGACGTGTGAAAGAGGGCTCTAGGTCTTGCGATGGAGGACTCAAAGATGTGAGCAGTAGGTAGGTGTGAATTGGACAGGCCGAATGTAGGACATGTGCATGAGGGCTGTAGGACTTGGGGAGGAGGGCTCTAGGACGTGGGGAGGAGGGCTCTGTGACGTGTGCATGAGGGATCTAGGACGTTTGCAGGATGGCTGTAAAACGTGTGCAGGATGGCTCTAGGAAGTGGGTTGGAGGGCTCTAGTACATGTGTAGGAGGGCTCTAGGACATGTGTAGGAGGACTCTGGGACATGTGTGAGAGGGCTGGAGGATGTGTATAGGAGGGCTCTAGGATGTTTTTCGAAGGGCTATAGGAGGTGTATAGAAGGGCTTTATGACATGTATAGGGGGAATGTAGCATGTGTCAAGTAGGACTCTAGGTCATGTGCAAGAGGGCTTTAGATGTGTGCAAGAGGGCTTTAAGATATGTGCAGGAGGGCTCTACGACGTGTGTAGGAGGACTCAGGGACACGTGGAGGAGGACTGTGGGACGTGTTCAAGAGGTCTGTAAGACGTGTGCAGGTGGGTGTAGTATGTGTGCAGGAGAGCTATAGGATATGTGTAGGAGTGCTCCAGGACGTGTGCAGGAGGTCTCTAGGATGTGTTTAGGAGGGTGCTAGGACGTGCGTAGGAGGGCGGCAGGACTTGTGAATTAATTCTCTAGGATGTGTGCCCGAGGGATGTACGATGGGTGAAGGAGGGCTCTAGAACGAGTGTACAAGAGGTTTATGACATGTGCAGAAGCACTCTAGGACATGTGTTGGTGGGCTCTTGGTTGTGTGAAGGAGGATTTAGGATGTGTGCTGGAGGGCTGTAGGACGTGTGAAGGAGAGCTCTAGGATGTGTGTAGGAGTGCTCCAGGACATGTGCATGAGGGCTCTAATTCGTGTGCAGGAGGGCTGTAGGACTTGGGAAGGAGGCCTCTAGCACGTGTGTACGAGGGCTTTATGACACGTGCGGGAGGGATCTAGGATCTGTGTAGGAGGGCTCTAGGATGTGTGTAGAAAGGATCTAGGATGATTGCAGAAGGGCTGTCAGACATGTTAAGGGTGTCTCTAGGACGTTTTTAGGAGGGCTCTCTGATGTGTGCAGAGGTCTCTAGCACCTTTGCAGGAGGGTTGTATGACATGTACATGAGGGCACTAGGACGTGTGTAGGAGGGCTCCAGGATGTGTGTAGGAGGGCTCAGGGATATGGGGTGTGCTGTAGTGTGTGTGCAGGAGGTTTGTAGGACATGTACAGGAGGGTTGTAGGACGTGTGCAGGAGAGCTCTAGGACGTGCTCCAGGATGTGTGTAGGAGGGCTCCAGGATGTGTGTAGGAGGGCTCTAGTTGTGTGTAGGAGGGTTCTAGGATGTGCGTTAGAGGGCTGCAGGACGTCTGAATTAAGGCTCTAGGACATGTGCAGAAGGGATGTAAGACGTGTGAAGGAGAGCTGCAGGACGTGTGCAGGAGATCACTAGGATGTGTGTGGGAGGGCTCTAATATGTGTTTAGGAGGGATCTAGGAAGTGTGTAGGAGGGCTCAATTACATGTGTACCAGGGCTGTAGGATTTGTGAAGGAGGGCTCAAGGACATGTGCTAGAGGACTGTAGGTCGTGTGCAGGAGAACTCTAGAATGAGTGCAGGACAGCTTTATGTCATGTGAAGGAGGGCTCTAGAACGTGTGTAGGAGGGCTCCAGGTCGTTTGCAGAAGGGCTCTATGATGTGTGCACGATGGCTCTTGACATGTGCAGGACGGCTGAAAGAGGTGTGTAGGCGGTCTGTAGCACGTGTGTAGGAGTGCTCTTGTATGTGTATGGGAGGGATCGAAACTGAGTGTAGTAGGGTGCTAAAACCTGTGTAGGATGGCTATACAATGTGAATGAGAGCTCTACGATGTGTTGAGGAGGGCTGTGGGAAATGTGCAGGAGGTCTGTAGGACGTGTGCAAGAGGGGCCTAGGACGTGTGTAGGAGTGCTCCAGGACGTATGTAGGAGAGGTCTAGGACGTGTGTAGGAGGGTCTAGGACATTCATAGGAGGGCTGCAGGACTTGTGAATTAAGGATCTAGAACTTGTACAGGAGAGATGTAGGGCCGGTGAATGAGGTCTCTAGATGTGTATACGTGGGCTTTTGACATGTGCAAGAGGACTCTAGGATATGTTCAGGAGTGCTCTTCGTTGTGTGTAGGAGGATCTAGGACATGTGCAGGAGGGCTGTAGGGCTTGTGAAGGAGGGCTCTAGGACATGGGTGGTAGAGCTCAAGGTCGTGTGTAGGAGGATTCTGGTATATGGTTAGCAGGGCTGTAGGACTTTTGAAGGAGGGCTGAAGAGGTGGGAAGTAGGACTCTAGGACGTGTGCAGGAGGGTTGTAGGACGTGTGAAAGAGTGCTCTAGGTCTTGTGAAGGAGGACTCAAAGATGTGAGCAGGAGGTATGTGTGAATTGTGCAGGCCGGATGTAGGACGTGTGCATGAGGGCTGTAGGACGTGTGTAGGAGGGCTTTTGAACGTGTGTAGGAGGGTTGTAGGACTTTGCAGGAGAGTGGAGGATGTGTGAAGGAGGGCTCAAGGATGTGTGGAGGAGGGCTTTATGAAGTGTATAGGAGGAATGTAGGACGTGACATGTAGGGCTCTAGGTTGTTTGCAAGAGGGCTTTAAGACATGTGCAAGAGGGTTTTAAGACGTGTGTAGGAGGGTTCTAGGATGTGTGTAGGAGGGCTTCTTGACTTGTATAGGAGGACTGTAGAATGTGTGTAGGTGTTCTGTAGGATGTGCACGAGAGCTGTAGGTCATGTGCAGGAGGGCTCTAGGACGTGTGTAGGAGGGATGTAGGACTTTTGAAGGAGGGCTGAAGGACTTGTGATGTTGGACTCTACGACGTGTGCAGGAGGGTTGTAGGACGTGAGAAAGAGTGCTCTAGGCCTTGTGAAGGTGGACTCAAAGATGTGAGCAGGAGTTATGTGTGAATTGTGCAGGCCGGATGTAGGACGTGTGAATGACGGCTGTAGGACGTGCGTAGGAGGGCTTTAGGACGTGTGTAGGAGGGTTGTAGGACCTTTGCAGGAGGTTGGAGGATGTGTGAAGGTGGGCTCTAGGTTGTGTGGAGGAGGGCTCTGTGACGTGTGGTGGAGGGTTCTGTCACTTGTGCAGGAGGGGTCTAGGACGTTTGCAGGATGCTGAAAAACGTGTGCAGGAGGGTTCTAGGGAGTGTGTTGGAGGGCTCTAGGAAATGTGTAGGAGGGCTCTGGGACATGTGTAGGAGGGCTGTAGTATGTGTTTAGGAGGGATCTAGGATGTTTTTCGGAGGGCTATAAGACATGTGTAGGTGGGTTTTATGTCGTGTATAGGAGGAATGTAGCACGTGTCAAGTAGGGCTCTAGTTCATGTGCAAGATGGCTTTAAGACGTGTGCAAGAGGGCTTTAAGATGTGTGCAGGAGGGCTCTAGGACCTGTGTAGGAGGCCTCAGGGACATGTGGAGAAGGGCTGTGGGACGTGTTCAGGAGGTCTGTAAGACGTGTGGAGGGGGGTGTAGGATGTGTGCAGGAGAGCTGTAGGATATGTGTAGGAGTGCTCCAGGACGTGTGTAGGAGGTCTCTAGGATGTGTTTAGGAGGGTTCTAGGATGTGCGTAGGAGGGCGGCAGGACTTGTGAAATAAGGCTCTAGGATGTGTGCAGGAGGTATGTAGGATGGGTGAAGAAGTGCTCTAGCACGAGTGTATGAGAGGTTTATGACATGTGCAGAAGCACTCTTATACATGTGTAAGAGATCCCTTGGTTGTTTGAAGGAGGATTTAGGATGTGTGCTGGAGGATTGTAGGACTTGTGAAGGAGAGCTCTAGGATGTGTGTAGTAGTGCTCCAGGACATGTGCAGGAGGGCTCTAATTCGTGTGCAAGAGGGCTGTATGATGTGGGAAGGAGGCCTCTAGCATGTGTCTACGAGGGCTTTATGACACGTGTGGGAGGGATCTAGGATCTGTGTAGGAGGGCTCTAGGATGTGTGTACATGGGATCTAGGATGATTGCAGAAGGGCTGTCAGACATGTTAAGGATGTCTCTAGGACGTGTTTAGGAGGGCTCTCTGATGTGTGCAGAGGTCTCTAGCACCTTTGCAGGAGGGTTGTAGGAGATGTACATGAGGGCACTAGGACGTGTGTAGGAGGGCTCCAGGATGTGTGTAGGAGGGCTCAGGGATGTGGGGCGGGCTGTAGGGTGTGTGCAGGAGGTCTGTAGGACATGTGCATGAGGGTTGTAGGACGTGTGCAGGAGAGCTCTAGGACGAGTGTAGTCATCCTCCAGGATGTGTGTAGGAGGTGTCTAGTATGTGTGTAGGAGGGTAGTAGGATGTGGGTTAGAGGGCTGCCGGACTTGTGAATTAAGGCTCTAGGACATGTGTAGAAGGGATGTAAGACATGTGAAGGAGAGCTCCAGGACCTGTGCAGGAGATCACTAGGATGTGTGTGAGAGGGCTCTAATACGTGTTTAGGAGGGATCTAGTAAGTATGTAGGAGGGCTCAATTACATGTGTACCAGGGCTGTAGGATATGTGAAGGAGGGCTCAAGGACATGTGCTAGAGGACTGTAGGTCATGTTCCGAACTCTAGGATGTGTGCAGGAGAGCTTTATGTCATGTGCAACAGGGCTCTAGGACGTGTGTAGGAGGGCTCCAGTTTGTTTGCAGAAGGGCTCTATGATGTGTGCACGGTGGCTCTTGACATGTGCAGGAGGGCTGAAAGAGGTGTGTAGGCGGTCTGTAGCACGTGTGTAGGAGTGCTCTAGTATGTGTATAGGAGGGATCAAAGATGTGTGTAGTAGGGTGCTAAAAAGTGTGTAGGACGGCTGTACAACGTGAATGAGGGCTCTACGATGTGTTGAGGAGGGCTGTGGGACATGTGCAGGAGGTCTGTAGGACGTGTGCAGGAGGGTTCTAAGACGTGTGAAGGAGGGGTCTAGGACGTGTGTAGGAGTGCTCCAGGACTTATGTAGGAGAGCTCTAGGACGTTTGTAGGAGGGTCTAGGACATGCAAAGGAGGGCTGCAGGACTTGTGAATTAAGGATCTAGAACTTGTGCAGGAGGGATGTAGGACGGGTGAAAGAGGGCTCTAGATGTGTGTTCGTGGGCTTTATGACATGTGCAGGAGGACTCTAGGATCTGTGTAGGAGTGCTCTTTCTTGTGTGTAGGAGGATCTAGATCGTGTGCAGGAGGGCGGTAGGACTTGTGAAGGAGGGCACTAGGACATGTGTGGTAGGGCTCTAGGTCGTGTGTAGGAGGATTCTGGGATATGGTTAGGAGGGCTGTAGGACTTTTGAAGGAGGGCTGAAGGACGTGTGAAGTAGGACTCTAGGACGTGTGAAGGAGGGTTGTAGGACGTGTGAGGGAGTGCTCTAGGTCTTGTGAAGAAGGACTCAAAGATGTGAGCAGGAGGTATGTGGAAATTGTGCAGGCAGGATGTAGGACGTGTACATGAGGGCTGTAGGATGTGTGTAGGAGAGCTTTTGAACGTGTGTAGGAGGGTTGTAGGAGAGTGGAGGATGTGTGAAGGAGGGCTCTAGGATGTGTGTAGGAGGGCTTTATGAAGTGTATAGGAGGAATGTAGGACGTGTCAAGTAGGGCTCTAGGTTGCTTTCAAGAGGGCTTTAAGATGTGTGCAAGAGGGTTTTAAGACGTGTGCAGGAGGGCTCTAGGATGTGTGTAGGAGGGCTCAGGGACATGTATAAGAGGACTGTAGAATGTGTGCAGGAAGTCTGTAGGATGTGCACGAGGGCTATAGGACATGTGCAGGAGGGGTCTAGGACGTGTGTAGGAGTGCTCCAGGACGTTTGTAAGATGATTCTAGTACGTGTGTAGGAGGGTCTATGTCATGTGTAGGAGGGCTCTAGGATACATGTAGGAGGGCTCTGGGACATGTGTAGGAGGGCTGTAAAATGTGTGTAGGAGGGCTCTAGTATGTTTTTCGCAGGGCTATATGACGTGTGTAGGAGGGCTTTATGATGTGTATAGGAGGAATGTAGCACATGTCAAGTAGGGCTCTCGGTCATATGGATGAGGGCTTTAAGACGTGTGCAATAGGGCTTTAAGATGTGTGCAGTAGGGCTCTAGGACCTGTGTTGGAGGCATCAGGGACATGTGGAGGAGGGCTGTGGGACGTGTTCAGGAGGTCTGTAAGACGTGTGCAGGGGGGTGTAGGATGTGTGCAGGAGAGCTGTAGGATATTTGTAGGAGTGGTCCAGGACGTGTGTAGGAGGTCTTTAGGATGTGTTTAGGAGGGTTCTAGGACGTGCGTAGGAGGGCGGCAGGACTTGTGAATTATGGCTCTAGGATGTGTGCCGGAGGGATGTAGGATGGGTGAAGGAGGGCTCTACCATGAGTTTATGAGAGGTTTATGACGTGGAGAAGCACTCTACGATATGTGTAGGAGGTCTCTTGGTTGTGTGAAGGAGGATTTAGGATGTGTGCTGGAGGGCTGTAGGACGTGTGAAGGAGAGCTCTAGGATGTGTGTAGGAGTGTTCCTGGACAGGTGCAGGAGGGCTCTAATTCGTGTGCAGGAGGGCTGTAGGACGTGGGAAGGAGGCCTCTAGCACGTGTGTATGAAGGCTTTATGACACGTGAGGGATGGATCTAGGATCTGTGTAGGAGGGCTCTAGGATGTGTGTAGAAGGGATCTAGGATGATTGCAGAAGGGCTGTCAGACATGTTAAGGATGTCTCTAGGACATGTTTAGGAAGGCTCTCTGATGTGTGCAGATGTCTCTAACACCTTTGCAGGAGGGTTGTAGAACAAATACAGGAGGGCACCAGGACGTGTGTAGGAGTGCTCCAGCATGTGTGTAGGAGGGCTCAGGGATGTGGGGCGGGCTGTAGGGTGTGTGCAGGAGGTCTGAAGGACGTGTGCAAGAGGGTTGTAGGACGTGTGCAGGAGAGCTCTAGGACGTGTGTAGTCGTGCTCCAGGATGTGTGTAGGAGGGCTCTAGTATGTGTGTAGGAGGGTTCTAGAACGTGCCTTAGAGGGCTGCAGGACTTGTGAATTAAGGCTCTAGGACATGTACAGAAGGGATGTAAGACGTGTGAAGGAGAGCTGCAGGACGTGTGCAGGAGATCACTAGGATGTGTATGAGAGGGCTCTAATACGTGTTTAGGAGGGATCTAGGAAGTGTGTAGGAGGGCTCAATTACATGTGTACCAGGGCTGTAGGATTTGTGAAGGAGGGCTCAAGGACGTGTGCTAGAGGACTGTAGGTCGTGTTCAGGAGAACTCTAGGATGTGTGCAGGAGAGCTTTATGTCATGTGCAGGAGGACTCTAGGACGTGTGTAGGAGTGCTCGTCGTTGAGTGTTGGAGGATCTAGGACGTGTGCAGGATGGCTCTAGGACTTGTGAAGGAGGGCTCTAGGACATGTGTGGTAGGTCTCAAGGTCGTTTGTAGGAGGATTCTGGGATATGGTTAGGAGGGCTGTAGGACTTTTGAAGGAGGGCTGAAGGACGTGTGAAGTAGGACTCTAGGACGTGTGCAGGAGTGTTGTAGGACGCGTGAAAGAGTGCTCTAGGTCTTGTGAAGGAGGACTCAAAGTTGTTAGCAGGAGGTATGTGTGACTTGTGCAGGCCGGATGTAGGACCTGTGAATGAGGGCTGTAGGACATGTGTAGGAGGGATTTTGAACGTGTGTAGGAGGGTTGTAGGACTATGCAGGAGAGTGGAGGATGTGTGAAAGAGGGCTCAAGGATGTGTGGAGGAGGGCTTTATGAAGTGTATAGGAGGAATGTAGGACGTGACAATTAGGGCTCTAGGTGGTTTTCAAGAGAGCTTTAAGAATTGTGCAAGAGGGTTTTAAGACGTGTGCAGGAGGGCTCCAGGATGTGTGTAGGAGTGCTCAGGGAAGTGTATAGGAGGACTGTAGAATGTGTGCAGGTGGTTTGTAGAATGAGCACAAGAGCTGTAGGTCATGTGAAGGAGCGGTCTAGGACGTGTGTAGGAGTGCTCCAGGATGTTTTTTTGGACAGCTCTAGGACGTGTGTAGGAGGGTGTAGGACATGCGTAGGAGGGCTGCAGGACTTGTGAGTTAAGGGTCTAGGACGTGTGCAGGAGCGATATAGGACGGCTGAAAGAGGGCTCTAGCATGTGTGTACGAGGGCTTTATGATATGTGCAGTAGGACTCTAGGGCCTGTGTAGGAGGGCTCTTGCTTGTGTGTCGGAGGATGTAGGACGTGTGCAGGAGGTGGTTGGACATGTAATGGAGGTCTGTAGGACATGTGTAGGAGGGCTCTAGGACGTGTGTAAGAGGGCTGTAGGATTTTTGATGGAGGGCTGAAGAACGTGTGAAGTAGGTCTCTAGGACGTTTGCAGGAGGGTTGTAGGACGTGTGAAAGAAGGCTGTATGTCTTGTGAAGGAGGACTCAAAGATGTGAGCAGACGGTATGTGTGAATTGCGCAGGCCGGATGTAGAACGTGTGCATGAGGGCTGTAGGACGTGTGTAGGACGGTTGTAGGACCTTTGCAGGAAGTTGGAGGATGTGTGAAGTAGGGCTCTAGGATGTGTGGAGGAGGGCTCTGTGACGTGTGCAGGAGGGATCTAAGACGTTTGAAGGATGGCCGTAAAACGTGTGCAGGAGGGCTCTAGAAGTGGGTTGGAGGGCTCTAGGACATGTGTAGGAGGGCTCTAGGACATGTGTAGGTGGGCTCTGGGACATGTGTAGGAGGGCTGTAGGATGTGTGTAGGAGGGCTCTTGGAAGTTTTTCGGAGGGCTATAGGTCGTGTGTAGGAGGGCTTTATCACGAGTTTAGGAGGAATGTAGCACGTGTCAAGTAGGGCTCTAGGTCATGTGCAAGAAGGCTTTAAGACGTGTGCACGAGGACTAAGATGTGTGCAGGAGGGCTCTAGGACCTGTGTAGGAGGCCTCAGGGACATGTGGAGGAGGGCTGTGGGACGTGTTCCGGAGGTCTGTAAGACGTGTGCAGGGGGGTGTAGGATGTGTGCAGGAGAGCTGTAGGATATGTGTAGGAGTGCTCCAGGACGTGTGTAGGAGGTCTCTAGGATGTGTATAGGAGAGTC
>JAJEJO010060845.1:0-27207 GCA_020662805.1 Glaucomys volans | reverse complement strand
CGGAGAAGCTCTGAATTGGGCAGAGGGGAGGGAGGAAAGCGGAGGGATGTGGGGTGGAAAGAGGGTGGACAAGATGGACATCATTACCCTAGGGACAAGTATGATCACAAAACCGGTGTGACAAGTATGATCACAAAACCGGTGTACAACCAAGAAATGAAAAGTTGTGCTTCATTTGTGTAAAATGAACCAAAATGCATTCTGCGCTGGTGTGTAACTAATCAGAACAAATAAAAACTTTAAAAATAATAAAAAATAAATAAAATTCTCTTAACCTCAGTAGATGTTGAGATTTTCATGATAATTGCTGGAGAAGACTTTAAGAATAGAAAATTAAAGGGCTAAAGTCAATGGTCTCTGTGAGAAATAGAAAGTCCGGTGGTTCATCTTCAGAATATAGTATTCAGCCTGACCTGGGATTAAGGTTCAAACCTAGGTGCTTTAACTACAGCCTACAGCAATTTTCCCACCCCAATTTTCCGGCCCCAATTTTAAAATTAGCCAATCGCATAGACTGTCACCAGAGCTCCTCCGATCAGAGCAAGGGGCTGTGCAGCCTTAGGGATAAAGGGCGGCAGACGGCACGCCCAGTGGGGCTGCTAGCCGGGTGCAGGGCACACCCTTCTGCAGAAGTCAAGCTGACCTGCCAGCTACTTCTAGGTCGTGACTCCTTGCCACCCTGGTGTCACTAACACCTCTAAGGCCCTTTCCCAGACTTCTAAGCCTCAGCTAAGCAGAATCTGTTCTGGAAGACAATGCATTCCGTTTTTCTTCTTCTCAAACAGAATCCACTGCTAGTGACTACAGAGGCCACTCTCACAGAACCAGACAGCCCCTGGAATCTTCTGGAAGATTATTCCATGAAAACTCCTGTGTCAGGAAAGCTCCACCAGGAGCAGGACGGGGCAGCTGGGGCACCACCCACAGCCCCCTGGAGGGATGGTGAGCAGCCCACAGGAGAATGAAAACCAGGGTCCTGGGGCAAAAAGAAAAAAGAAGGATGGGAGGAAGGAAGGAAGGAAAACACCCATTCTCCAGCAATGAGATGTGCTACTCGCCAGCCTCAGAAGGACTTTTTAAATCTTAAAATCCAAGTCCAAAATAACATAAGTCTAAAAATAGGGCCCCTGTAAAATAAACACTTGCTAAACTTCCTGCTTCTCCTTCACACCGTTAATCACTAAAGGAGGCTGGGGACACCAGCCTTGCAATCCCACCCAGCAGGGGAGGGACAGGGCAAGCCGGCTGGGGACACAGGCACCAGCTGCAGGGAAAGTTGAAGCCAAACATCAGCAGGTCAGACACAGGCAGACCACCCCACCCCTGCCCCTCACTGCAGTGGGTCAAGACCCCAGAGCCCCTTCCTGCACCGCAGCACTGTCCAGGAGGCAGCGGGAGCCTGAGCCTTTGCCCTCCACACCCCCACACCCTAGCCCGCTGCGTCTTCACACAGGGAACCAGGCTCCTCCTCCCAAAACTCCGTGCTGCCCAAGGACCCTGCTCTCTGGCACCCAGCCACCCAACCCCACATTTCGAAGCGGAGAACAGTGGACGTGCTAGTGTACTGACCGTGCACACCTGCAAGGCCCAGAGAAGCACCAACACAGGCGACAGGAAGCAACAGAGCACACTGCAGGGAGCTCTGAAAACCAGGGGCCTGGCCCTGGCTCAGCTCAGAATGACCGCAGGCCTCTCGCTCCGCCCAGACCTTGTTCTTGTGGCCAATGACACACATGCAGGAAAATGTACAACGTAACTCACCCTCAGATCAAAAAGGACACCCCAAGACTCTTGAGTGCTGTTCCACCCACGAAGTTACACTGTCAGGTCTGTGCAATGTTCCTGTTGGAGGACTAAGCGTGACTACCCCCATCTCAGAAGAGCTTACCAAGGTGCGCTAACCACACAGTGAGTGCTGGGCACAAGGCTTGAGACCATGGGTCCACACCAGGACCCAGGCTCACAAACCCACAGTCTGTGACCAACACTGGGCCCACAGGCAGGAAAGACCCTGGACAGCGGGCCATAAGGACCCAGATTGGAACAAGCAAGGGTGCAGAGGGAACTCTCTCAAGACCAAGCACTGCACGCAAGCAGACCCTGCCAGACAGCTCCAGCCTCAAGACACACACCGAAGCCGGCACACTGCAGGGCCAGAGTCAGGCATCGGAGATGCAGACCCAGTCCCAAAACAGACACACCTCTTTTCAGGCCCACAGAGGGGTTCCAGAACTGCAACCTGAGATGGGAGAGCTGCACACAAGGCCAAGGCTCCCACTGCCACCTTCCCTTCCTCTCTCCCCACCCAGGTGGGGCCAGCTGTCCACAGGGAGCCCCATGATTGGCTTAGGCAGACCAGTGCTAAGCCTCTAGCGAGCATGGCACTTAGCACCTGCACTCAAATACGGGGCCTGGACTCCCTGTCCCTGGCTCCTGCACCTGCTTCCTGGACAGCAGGGTGAGTGCGCTTCCAATCTCTAAGACTGCAGGCAAGAGGAAGGTCAGCCTGTCCTGACTCAGCAGGGGGGCGGGGGTGGAGGGATATCCAGAACATTCCTTTAGGACATGGGCCTCTCCCACCTGCTCAAAGCTCCCAACAGATCTAGAATGTGGTACCCAGGATAGCATGTGGCAGGCAAAAAGCCCCTTGACTTATGTGGGGCGTGGAGGAGTGGGGAGAGTAGTGCTGTAGCCAGGCTGGGGAGCTGGCAGGGTGGGGAAGGGGTGGGCCCACTGCAGGCCACCTGCCTAACCAGGCCCGCCCCAGCAGCAGCTCAGGAGGAGGCATCACGCCAGGCCTTCAGAGGAGCCCCACATGAGAGATGCGCAGGTGCAGCTCTGCAAAGGGCTTCTCCACTGCAGGGCATGAGGCCCCTGTGCCAACGGAATGGACACACCCAAAACCCAATGTCTGACCCTCCTTGGAGAACTAGCCATTCAAAGAGCTTGTTTAGTATGGAGCCTCCTGCTCAAGTGACCAACAGGCACGGCCAGCCGACTGAAGGGCGACCAGCAGCATCCCTCAACAATTCACTGGGACCCTGTGCAGACCACAGAATGAACACCTTATGCAACTGAAGCCCTCACAGTCCCAACCAGGAGCAAGACCAGTCCCAGCTGCAGTAGCGCCCCACCACAAACAGGGTGGAGGAACCCTCACCTCCCTCTGCCAGGCCCACCAAGGGCTCTGCCCCAGAATCCACCCCTGCCCCACCTGTCTTTCTGGCCTCTGCAAGTGCGAGAGCACACGTGATGTGCATGCAGACCCACCCCAGAGGGGCACACCACCCCTGACTGACCACTAGCCCCCTGCACGGAAACACCCTTCTGGTGACACACACACAACCCAGAGATGACCGGGGGGCAGGAGGGCCTTCAGTGGTGGCCACAGGGTCACCTGGCTAGCAGGAGCCCTCTGAACTCACCAAAATATTGCTTTTCAAAAAGTAGACCCAAATACTCACCATGTCAGCCTAGGCTCTGACTTCCTTAACAAGACCCCTGAACACAAGAAGTTAAATCAAGAATCAATAAATGGAATGGACTCAAACTAAAGAGCCTCTTTTCAGCAAAGGAAACAATCAATAATGTACACACAGAGCCCACAGATTGGGAGAAAATCTTTACCACATGCACCTCAGATAAAGCATTAATCTCTAGGATACATAAAGAACTCAAGAAACTTAACACCAAAAATACAAATAATAACCCATCAATAAATGGGCAAAGGAATTGAACAGGCACTTCACAGAAGAAGATATACGATCAATCAGCACATATGTGAAAAAATGTTCAACATCTCTAGCAATTAGAGAAATGCAAATCAAAACTAAGATTTCAGCTCACTCCAATCAGAATGTCTATTATCAAGAATACAAGCAACAATAAATGTCGGCAAGGATGTGGGGAAAAGGTGCACTCATACATTGCTGGTGGGACTGCAAAATGGTGCAACCACTCTGGAAAGCAGTATGGAGATTCCTCAAAAAACCTGAAATGGAACCACCGTTGACCCAGCTATCCCACTCCTCTGTCTATACACAAAGGACTTAGAATCCGCACACTACTGCGATGCAGTCCTATCAATGCTTAATTCACCATAGCTAAAATATGGAACCAAACTAGATGCCCTTCAACAGATGAACAGATAAAGAAAATGCAATATACATGTGTGTGTGTGTGTGTGTGTGTGTAAACACACATACAGATATACACACGATAGAATATTACTCAGCTTTAAAGAAGAAAGTGTGATATATATGTGTGTGTATGTATGTGTTATATATACACACACACATACAACAGAATATTACTCAGCTTTAAAGAAGGAAATTCTGCCATTTGCTGGTAAATAAATGGAGTTAGAGAATATTATGCTAAGTGAAATAAACCAAATCCCAAAAAACCAAAGGCTGAATGTTTTCTGTGATATGTGGATGCTAATTCACAGTAAGTGGGTGGTGGATGGGGAAGAATAGAGTTACTTTATACTGAGCAGAGGGGGGTGAAGAGAGGGGAAGGGGTGTGGGGGAAGGAATGATAACAGAATGAAACAGACATTATTAGCTCATGTACATGTATGACTGCATGACCAATGTGACCCTGTAATATGCATAATCAGAAAAAGGAAAGATTACACTCCATTTATTTATGAACTATCAAAATGTATAAATGCAGTCTGCTGTTATGCACAACTAACTAGAACAAATTAAAAATTAATTAAAATTTTAAGAAAAAGATACTGCTTCTAAGGAGCCAACCTGCCTGGAAGCCCAGAGATGCCTCAGGCACCCTTTGCCATCAGACCTGTGCTACGCACACACATCCTGCTGTGTGAAAGGACAACAACCCCGCATCCTGAGGGACCATGAAGACCCTCGTTCCCAGACAGCTGGCACCCAGAGCTGGGCTGCAGCCTGACACAGCCAAGCACAGCACAGGCATCCCTCCCTAAACCCCACACAGGCACTCCGGGACCAACACCTGCAAGAGACCCTTCTCTTCCGGAACCTGACATGAGCCTGGGCCGAAGCTCTGTGGACAGTGGCCACACCCGAGCAGGCCTCTGCGCTGACAGATGCAGTGCCTGGGGGCACAGGGCTGCCCAGAGAAATCCGGGCCAGTGTCAAGCCGAGGTCAGGTTACCATTTGCTCTTTAAAAGTCTAGAATCTAACAAATGACTCAAAAATAAAAGTACCAATTGTTAGAAAACATTTAAAATGGGCTCTGTCATTTCAATGTGTTTGACTATCAGAAGAGTCCAGGGGTGGGTGGGCTGGAAAGGAGAGTGGGCAAAGGCACCCAGGGACCCCACTCCACCTCACTCCACTCGGGCCAGGGGCTCGGCTTAGGCCATATAAAACCCAGAAGAGGCACCGTCCAGCAGCCAGCCCCCAAACACACCCGTCTCAGCACCAACTCTAGCTTCTGCTCAGTTAAGGGTTTCTCCTCAGTCCTTCCCCAAGTTCAGGAGGATGCCCAGCTGGCACCGTGGGGTGGGGCTGGTGGAGGTAAGGGAGGCTCTAGTGGTTCTGCAGTTGACCCTGCCCAGAAGCTCACAGACTGTCCCCTTAGCTGGGCCATGTTGATAGGACTGTACTCTACATCATGTCCCTCTTTCTCCTTTCTTTGTTCTCTTCTGGCCTCATTTCCTCCAAAGATCATGTTCCCAAGTTCACTTCTTCCATTCCAAACTTCTGGTCAGGCTGGGCCTCCTTGAGATCCCAGGGTAACTCACGCTCCTTCTCCTATGAGAGTCCCACACACAAGGCTAAGACAGGCTGCCTCAGTAGACCCCTGTGACACCATCCCACGCCCCCAACTTTTGCCCTGATGGCACCCCTGGATGCCGAGGAGTCCTCGAAAACCAAGCCCACCCATACTATAAGCTCCCATCATCCCAGGTCCCCAAGGCAACATCTCCTTCCAGCTGCTCATGCCCAAGGCTTGACACCCCCTTGACAGGAGCTCCCTGCGGGAACTGAATAGTACCCTCCAAAACCCATAAACGTGAGCCCTGGTCCCAGGAAAGCCTATCCTTCCAAGGAGAAGACACAGAGAGACCCCTCCAAGGCACACAGGCGGCCACAGGAGGGCCCAGTGAGAAGGCGGGCATGCGCAAGGCAAGCAGGAGACAGCAGAGACCAGCCCTGCCTGTCCTGTCTCAGACCTACAGGCTGGAAAAGCACCCCCTGTGGGAGCTGTCACTACGGCTGAGCTAATATACCCCTCCCCTCAGTTCTCCCAGAATCCACTGCTCCCTACTGCTCCACTGCCAGCCCCCCTGCCGAACGACCCCCCCCCCCCCCCCTTCCTGGCTCCTTCCTTTCACCCTGAAACCACCATTTAGACAACAACTACTTGCTCAGGATACAGCCAGCTCAGTCCTCTGGAGGCCTGGGCCATACCCCGTCCCTGATGTCCAGAGCCACCTGATGACAACTGACCTCTTCCAGCAGGGCTCTGGCTTCTCCCACAGGATAGCGTGGCTTGTGGCCTTCAGAGGTCACCTGTAAGGAATCCCCACAGACATCTAAAAGCAGAGGAGAACCGGGAAGGAAAATGGCAGGTTTCTGGGGGACACCTCCAGGCTGAGACTCTCCAAGGGCTGCAGGAGACACGCCCAGCCCAGCCTCAGTGCTGCCAACTGGACGTGCAGGCAGGGCCCTTTACAACACTCAGCGGAAAAGGAAAACGTCCAGGACAATGGTCACACGGAGAATCCAAGGAGAACGACAAACTGTCCCCCACATCCCTGGGGAATCCCTCAAGCTGACCAGGCCTCTGGAGCCTGTGACCACCTGTGAGTTCTGGTCAAGCTCCCTCATTTAAACTGCCTAGTCTGCAGATGGGGGTGGCCCTCCACATGGGGTCCCATGACCGAGGTGGTGCTCTCCCCGGAAGGGGCCTGGAGACAGGCACAGGTGCTGCTCCCTTCCTGACACGCCCCTCAACCCACTCCCCTCCACAGCTCACCACAACACACCAGGGGTCTCCAAATTCAGGGAAAGGGGCTGAGGTGTGGCTCAGCAGGAGGCCTGCCTAGCAGGCACGAGGGTCTGGGTTCTGCCCCCCAGCACTGCAGAAAGAAAAGAGAAAAACAAGGGGGAACCAAGCTCATGACCTCACTTCTCTTGAAGTGTCCCCACTTCAGGGGCACCAACTGTCACCCTAGCTGGTTCCCCAATCTCTCTTTTGTCACCAGCCACATTGTCTCCAATTCTTCATTTGTCCTCTGGCCAGTCTAGCTTGTGGCCCTCACTGAAGAACTGATGTGGACATCAGTGACCACTCTGAAATGCTACCTCGTTGACAGGCCCACAGTCCCCACTGGGGCCAGCACCTGTGAAAGGGCCTCACCCAGAGCACTGTGCCCTCCCATGCCAGCTGTGAAGCTGGAGGCCTGGGCCATACCCCGTCCCTGATGTCCAGGGCCTGTGACCAGCCCTGCTGCCCAACTGAAGACAAGGGACCTCCCCAAGGCCACACAGCCTGCACAAGGGAACTGGCAGGCTGGCTCTGGGCCCCATGCTCTCACTGGGCTGCTGCCACAGATGTGGGCCCCAGCCCTTCACAGCACTTGCAAGACCCTCCCACATCTCCACCTGCCCCTGACCTCTTCCCACCTGCCAGACCATTTCCTAGGGGCCTCTCTCCACTGCTCCAGACTGAACCCAGTCCCTGAGCACATTCCCTGGGTATCCTTCTTACCCACCTACCCCCGCCCCACACAGAGCCACGAGGGCTGTCACTCACCTTCACCTACACAAGACTGGCGGAGGGACAGCACATAGCATGGGCACAGAGCCACTGGAGCACTCCGGGCATGTGCCCAGCACACAGAACATGGGTCTTCCACAAGGCTTCCTCTGAGCTACAAACACCACCACGGGACAGTGCTCTACAGCCCCCTGGGGTGGGGAGGGCAGAGCAGGGCAGGACAGTCCTGGCACCGTTAATGCCCAGGCTGACACTGTACAGACAAAACAAAGTGAGGACTTGTTGGCACTGGTGCTGATTCAAAGTCGGGCGCCAATCTTTTTGTAAGGGGCACAGTGATCTCCCAAGAGTTCAATAATTCTCTCCCTAACATTTCAGTTTAGAACTCTCTTTTTCTTCATTCAATGTAGTTCAAATTGAGCCTAATCTTAACAAATTTTGAGTGAGGCCAAACTGTTGACATTTAGCAAAGGCACCCACAACCAAAATAACCCAAGAAGTCCCCACACCCGCGCAGTCTGGATGCCAGCATTTCAGAGCATGCCGTAGGCTGCGCATGGAGACCACCAAGACAGGGAGCCCGGCTGTCCTCTCCACCAGGAGTCCAGTGCTGACTAGGACGAGAGGACGCCACAGTAGACGGAGACTATGGCACAGGGTCCAGGAAAGGCTCAAGAGTGACCACTGCCCCCACCCACCAACTCCTGACACCTTCTGGAACAGAGAGGTGCTGCACACCTGACACTCGCTGCCACCAGCCAGGGCCTGCCTCATGTCCCATCCAGTCCTGCCCACTTGGTGAAGGTCATCTCCTCAGGCACTTCCTGCCCGCCCTGGCCTCAGCTGCAAGGCACTTCCTGGATTTACTCCCACTTGCCCCTTCTCCAGGCGCCCCTCACTCGCACTCCTCACTCTCATTCCACTGCCATTGCCTTCAGGAGGCCCAGGGTCAGTGTGTGTGTCAGCCACATTCCATTCCCTGCTCAGTGCCAGTTGGTCAGCCCTGGGCAGCAGTGTGATGAGCAAGAAGAGACGCTAGGGGGACATGGCCCTCTTCCCTGACACATCTCTCAGCAACTGGGCTTTAGGTGCCAACCAGAGCCCCACAAGCAGCTGTGGGATAACCAGTCCTACTCTACAATGGCTAGGAAATGGATGACACACAGCATGGAGCAACATGACCCCAGAAGATGAAAAGACCTGGGCCACGTCAGTCCTGCATGTGGGAGGCAGCTCAACCTGTGCCCTCTGAGCTTCTCCTTGGGCCCTGTGACCCTACCTGGGAATGCCCCTATATCTCTCTGCTCCCTTTCCCTTGCTCCTGCTGGGTCTTGGCCAAAACCCCTTCCACACCCTGGCAATCCTCTAAGGTCCCCTAATAGTTCCTGGAGCCCAGCATAACATCCTTTCCCCAAGGGCTCTACAGAGGGATTCCCACAGTGCAGCTGGATGCAGCCAAGTGAGTAGGCAGTGACCAGTGACTCCGGGAAGCAGGCAGAACCAAGCAGACCTCAGCAGGGCACACGTGAGGGCTCAGGCAAGCCTTTGTGAAGCTGGGGTTCTGGGGAGAGGGTATGGGGGTCGAGTGCAGGAGTCTCAGGCCATGAACTGCCTCCAAGTGCCTGGGCCTCATGCAACACGAGCAAGGCAGGTGCATGCCAACAGCACCTGACTCAGGTAAGCAGGGAGGAGGCTGACTCAGAAGACGAGCACTGCACAGGCACAGCTGTGCAGCAGCTTGTGTGCCAAGATGACTCAAGAGCGCCCCAGTGTACCTGAGAGCTGACCAAAGGTGAACAGAGCATCCAGTGCCTTAGAGGTACGACCTCCACCCACAGGGTCTCAGAAGTACCACAACCCGGAGACCACGGCAAGGATCTCCCTCTTTCTAGCCAGGACTAGGCAGGGCCCGCTCCCTAGCACTGGGTGGAGAACTCTCGAGACCATGTAGCCATATACCTGAAAGGAAAACCAGCAGCTGGTACCCAGCCTCAATTCTGAACCTGACCCCTCCCCCTGCAGACAAAACCAAAGCCCTACCCAGTAGGGACTGTCCTATGATCCTGGGAGAAGCAGAAAGGAAATGCAAGTCCTGGGGAAAGTGGGTACATGGTCCTCCTGGGCTTGGTGAGAGGACAAGAAAGGGCTGCAGCCCGCCCACAGCTGCCTGGGAATGGGCCTGCATGAGGGGCAGGTCCAGGCAGGGACCTGTCTTCTAAAATCAGGGCAGAGAAGGGCAGAAGGAAGCCAGGAGGGCCATGGCAGCGTACGGAGGCCCAAAGTGGGTGGGTGGCATCTGCAGGCAGGGAGACTTGTGGTAAAACCACTTCCTCATGGTGCTTGTGGTCCAGGCGTGGACAGGGCCCTGGGCTACAAAGAGCACAAGAGTCACAACGTCAAGGGCGTCAAGCAGGCCTCTGCAGAGACTGTGAGGCAAACAATGACACCAGGAGGAAACGCCAGTGTGGAGAGCAGCTCCAGGGCTCCCCTGGCATGCAGAGCCTGGCTGGCGAGAGAGTCAGGGCACAGCAAGGCTGCTCAGAGAGCCAAGCGGGGCCTCCCAACACTGACCTCTCAAGTTCATGCCCAACTCATCCTCACCAATATAAACACTGCTCACAGGACTTCAAATAAACAGATTTCTGCAGGAAAAAGAGCCTAGAAGTAAACACTCTCCAGGCTTGTGGTTGGCCAGGGAAGTGGTACCGCTGGCCTTTCCCCTTTCTGCTGGTTTCCAATTGACTGTGAATGTGGTTACATTGGTTTGGTTCCTGATTCTACGATTCTAACCAGAATGCAATGACGCAAAGGCTCCACAGGCTCTGCAGAGGGACGCCCCTTCCCCACCCACTCGGGCTCCCGGGGCTGGCGAAAGCCAGCTGCACCTAGCGCCCTGGAGAAGGTGGGCGGGCAGGCGGGAGCCAGCCAGGCCTCTCCAGGTGGCATCTAGAAAGGAGCAACACCCTGAGGCAGAAACAGATGCCACCAAAATGCACAGGCACTGGGGTCACGGCCACCCTGCAGACCTGCAAATGCCGGCCTGCTTAGGAGGGCACGAGCACCTGTGCAGTGCAGGAAAGCCAAGCAGCCACCACCTGGCTCCCAGCGCCACCGAAGGTTAGCCCTCCTCATCCTGGTGCCCAAGGTTGACAGCAAAACCTGCCTCTCGTTCTCTTAAGTCTTCAGGAAACAGAAACACCCAGACACTTGCCCCACGCTGCAGATGGAACACTGAGTGCCTGGACCACCCGAGGGACACAGCCCACAGAGTGGCCCTCTGCATCCTCGTTTACCATGCAGATGTGAGGCTTCCATCCGGCCTGCTCCTGGCTGCCCGGCCACCCTTAGGAAGGACTTCACCAAAGCCGCACCCTGGACTCTGAAGGAAGACCCTCCCAGAGCCTCACTCATACCCCACCCACAGGCGGAGCTCACAGCACACTTGCACCACGCTGGACCAGCCTTCTGCAGAGAGGAACGGCGCACCGAACAGCCTCCCTGGCCTCTCTAAACCGGTGCTTCCGTCTGGGTTCTGGAGAGATGCCCACCTCGGCACTCAGCCTCGGCACTCAGCAGGCAGCTGAGCACGGGAAACACCGGGAGGCTCCCGGCAACAGGGCGATGCACGCAGCACGTGACTGAGCAGGGGCGGCCTCCCACCACCAAAGCTTCCTCTCAGTTTTGCCCGAGGTTACAAAAGCTACAAAGAGAAGCGAGGGCCAACACGCATGCCCACCCAAGGCCAAGAGCATGGTAACCAGCAACAGGACCACACTCTGTGAAGGCGAGGCCTTTGAAGGAGCCAAACTGGCTCAAGTCACCAGTGCTCTGCCCTCCCACCCTGCAGGCCTCTGAAAACCACAGACTGAAGTGACATGTAGCTCATCGTCCCTCACACCCAGCACCCCCACAACCAAGGGGATACCAGAGGGCATCGGGCAGCCCTCGGGGGGCTGTAAGTTCAAGCCCTGACAATGTCCCCAGAAGCTCCATGCTCCTCCAGCAGGAAGCTGTGCAACTCCAAGGACCCCCTCATGGAGAGAACCTTCAGGAGGATGCCTCAGCACAGAAAGTGAGGCCCACGCCAAGGGCATCCGCCAGCTGTGGACAAACTCCCACCACCGCTCACACCTCCGGCCTCACAGCAGAGCAAGCCTCGGCTCCCACGGCTCCCAGCCAGCCTCAGGAGCGGCTGGGCCAGGCCCGTTTCCCGGCCCTGGCTCTTCCTGACTGAAGAGTGCCAGTCAGGAGTGCCAGGTCACAGTGTGTCCCAGGACTCCACTGGCCCTGTGTCACCATTCACCAAGCTTTTCACTCCTGTAACCCAGAGGTACAGAAAAAGGAATCAGAAAGTCCTGAGCCCTGGCCGTGAGGAACAAAGATGCATGGTGAGAGGGAGGACAGGGGCTGGTGGCCAGGGTGCAGTGCTGCTGTGTCTCTGGCCCCCACTTGGTCATCAGTAAGCAAGGGCCCTGCAGAGGAGCCCCAGAGCCCAGAGTAGCCCAGAGGGCGGAAAGTCTGGACAGGAATGTTAAGAGCTCCCCTCTGCCCCAGCGGGTTTTCAGACTCTCCTCAGCAGAAGCCTCGGTCTCTCTGCTTTGCCATTCCATCTCCCGATTTCTCCCTCATGCCCTTCCCCTCATTCAACCAAGGTACCTGCCTTCTGCTGCATTTAAAGGGAATCTGGGCAGGAAAGATGCCCAGAGTGCCAAGGTCAGAGTGCTGAGTCTAAGGGGGGCAGGGTCAGGCAAGAGCCTGCCTGTGCCCAGTAGGCCCTGCCTGGGCAGCCAGGAGCCCCAAGAATGGTCCCCCTGCTTGGGAGGGCTGTGGCAGAGAGGGAGGGGTCTTCTTTTCTCTCCTCGGTCCCCACCCACAGGACAGCGGCACAGGAAGCCAATGCACCAACCTATACCTTGCCAGCTGCAACAGCACCGAGCGTCGAGCAGTGTGGCCGAGGGACTCCTCTGTCCGTGTGAGCAAAGCCAAGGTCACTGCCCAGCACACTTACCCTGCTGTCCTGACCACTGAGAAATACCCAGCAGTCACCATGATATCAGGGTCCATAAACCACAGGTTCTGCTGACCCCAAATGGGTTAATGGTTGGTACACTGGAATCCATGGGGGAAAATATGCAAGTATTTTTTAGTTTAAAAATACATGAGTTTATAGAAAAAAAAAACCCAAAATGAAGACAGTGCCCCGGCCACTGAACACTCCTTATAAGATGCCAGGTAACAGCACTAGCATTGGGCCAGCGGGCATCCAACAAGCCACTGGCACTGGATGATGTGTGAGACAGAGACAGCAGCGCATCTCCCCTCCCATTCCACAGCAGGAGACAGAAAGGCTCCACAAACGTCTTCTGGAGGGGGACCTCTGGCCCACCCTGAACAGGACAGCCGAAGGTGCCCGTGGCATGCCTACAGGTGTGCTGCAGAAGCGAGGCAGCCACCGGGCCAGCCAGGGCCCAGACCAAGCAGACGTGCGGTCATCAGAGAGGAAAGGCCTCGAGAAGATCACTCAGGTTCGCGGACAATGTGTGCACCAACAACCAAGAGAGAGGTGTGGAGCACAGGACCCAACACTGTCTGCTGCTCAGCCGAATTACTTGCCTTCAAATATCCAGTATTAAGGAAATTTCAAAGAGAATACCAACGAGAACACGTCACTGCAGCCTAGCTCACTGCCTGCTCTGCGCGAAACGTGCAAAACTTACATGCTTTTGGCAACAAAATTTTGGTCCCTATTTTCTAAGCTTCTATTGTTTCGCAAAGTCCTTAATAACTTGCTTGCAGTGGGAAACATGAGGCCTTAACTGAAGGCAGCTTAACAAGTTGCTCCTCTCAGGGAGCCACAGGGAGCAAGCTCTCAAGCAGCCTCGCACCCCGCAGGCATCCGACGGGGCTCCTGGACACAGCTGCTCCTCCAGACTCGCCTGACGGACTGGATGAAGACTGGCAGGAACACTGGTATGCAGCCAAGCATTTCATGGATTTTGCCCCTTGTGCTAATTAAGCAGTTATCACATGGTCATTCAAAAAGAGGAGGCATAAACTGTGCACGAAATCTTTCTGAATAAAATTAGTATTTAGAGAGAATTAAGTAACATACTTTAATTAATGAGGCACTGGAATAATGAGGCTGGAATTAGTGGACTGCAGGTGGACTGCTGCAAGAGTAGCCTCAGAAAACACACCAGGCCTTGTCACCCAGAAGTACTTAGCTTGAAGATGAACACCACGTAGAGATCAGGGGAGCACGAGCTGCCTGAGCGCAGACTCCGTCCTCTCCTCCAGCATCTTCCAGGGCTGGAAGGACCCTGGGGGACACAAACAGGCAAGCACCCGCAGAGTGAGCCAACGCCTCCTCTGAGCCTGAGCCGGGCCAGGCCGGGCCGTGCCAGGCGTGCCTGTGCGCCTGGCGTGTGCACTGGGACCCGCCCTCTGCAGCGCTGTACTTCCACGGTCCATGCTCTTTATTTTTGATTGTTCTGCTTCTTTTTTTGTTTCTGTCTGAGACAGGGTCTCTCTACACTGCCCAGACTGGCCTTGAACTCAATCCTCTCACAGCAGCCTCCCAGTGCTCCTGACAATTTTCATGGCTGCTGCTTGCATGGAAACTTTAGAATTAGCTGTCAAATTCTAGAACAGTCCTGCTGAGATCTGAAACACGGCGGGCAGTCTGGGGAAAGGGCCAGAGTCCGCAGGTGTACGTGAGCCAGGCCCAGAGAAGAAAGCTCAGGCCATGTGGGAGCCCCAGCAGTCCTGCTCCCTCCATCTGACTCGGCCCAGGACAGGGCTCAGGAAGCCTGCTGAGGACAGCCAGGGATCCCTGGGGAACTGGTTGCGGCCAGGCTGGGAAGAGAATGGCTGACGCGTACAGGAAGCAGCGGGACGGCAGGACCAAGACCCCAGGAGACCCTGGTGGGCAAAGACCACCTGACAACCAAGCACCCACCACAGCAGGTTAGAACCCAAGAAATACAATTCCCACAGCGTCATGTGGACATGATGACTGAGTAAATACACAAGCAGGAAGGAAAGACACCTCCTCACAGGAGACCCCAAAACTGCATGCACACAACCAGGGGACAGAGCCTGACTGCCCTCCATAGGTGCCTGACTCCTAGTGGCCAGAGCAGAGACGGGGAAATCACTAGGCCGGAGAGTCTGGCAACCCCACACAGGGTGAGAGGGCGGCATCAGAGGCTGTCACCACCCACAGAGGCACGTGTCCTGAGGAGAATGGACAGCACCTCACTTCTGAGCTCTTCCTCCCAAAAGCCAGGACCACAGTCTGACCATGGAAGACACCAGGCAAACCCAAACTAAAGGACAGGCAATGAAATCCCTGGCCTGTCCTCATCAGCAGCAGATGTGCAGGGTGCCACTGACTGGAGAGGCTCCAGGAGAGGCAGGAGGGAGGCAGGAGGGCCGCAGGACCCCTGGTGCAGCACTGAAGAGGTCCACGGGAGGCTTGGGGCTGGACAGGCATGCACCATGGTTATGTGAGGCATTCACAACAGGGGAACACAGGGGACCAGATCTAAAAGTTACTCTAACTTATCGTGGACAGCCAGGCACAGCGACTATAATTCCAGCTACTCGGGAGGTTGAGGCAGGAGGGTTGCCAGTTCACCCTGTCTCAAAATAAAATAAAAAGGGCTGGGGATGGAGCTCAGTGGTGGAACACTTGCCTAGCACACACAAGGCCCCAAGTTCAATCCACAGGACTGCCAAATAAAGGTGTGAAGAAGTTGCCCAAGGAACAGGAGGCTTGTGTTCTGTCATATGGGTGTGCCCTTCCTGCAGGTGTGGGACTCTGATGGGGCACCTGAGTGGGCCATGCCACCTGCACTGGGAGGTAGCCTCACGGAGAGCAGGGAGGTGTGCCGAGATCCCAGCACCCTCCTTCAAACTTCCCAGGATGAGGACCATCTGTTAGAGAGACTGTCACCAGCAGCACCTAACAGGAGGAGCCAAGGGGCCAGTCCTCCTCAGGTCACCACATCTCTACTCACGAACAGCCACTCCACATGCTCAGCCACTGCTCCACATCCCGCCTGCTTCACAGAGGCCCCCACCCACACCATCTCTCACTGCACACAGGACTTCGCTCCTGGTTCCCATCCAGAAACACACGGGGCATGGCTGACTTCTGAAGGCGATGTTTGGCTCTGTGGCACTGGGGATTGAACCCAGAGGTGCCCTACCACTGAGCTACATCCCCAGCCCTTTTTACTTTTCTTTTTGATAAGGTCTTGGGAAAGTTGCCAGGCTGGGGTCTTGTACTTTGGATCCTCCTGCCTTAGCCTCCCAAGTAGCTGGGATCACAGGCAAGTGCCGCCACGTCCAGCTTTTGCGTGATTTAATTAGCTTAATATTAGTAATCTGATTACTAAGTTCTTATACTGTGTATTTGCTGCACGCACAAATAACCCAATGAAGCCGTTTGACAAGGAGAACTCGAGGAGCACATGGGTGACTCGCCACTCTAGGGCTCTGGATGGCAGGCACAGCGGCTCTGCAGCCGGACCCAGCCCAGGACTCACCAGCTCACCCTCCACTCCCATTCTGAGCTGCCTGTCTCTAGTCCAGTGCCCAGCCACGTGCTGTGGACTCCTGAGCTGCACACCTCTGTTCCAGATGCTGCAGAAACTCAACTCCCTGCGCCCGGTCTTGCAGCAGAACGCGAGGCTGACGGGTGGCTGGCACACAGGAGGAAGCGCGAGGTCACGTGGCAGGGGAGGAACTCGATGGGCTCTGGAAGGACACAAACCATGTGTCCACCAGTGCAGGCCAGGGCCTCAGCATCCAGCAGAGCAGGCTCAAAATGCTCAAAACGCGTGGCATCTGAACTAGGAGCGGGAGAAGTCCCACTCCTTCCCAAGATCGGTAACAGATCCCCAAACAAATCACTGCCCCTTCCCAGGATCATCAGCCACCCAGTGACCAACCACAGCCTCCCAATAAAGATGGTGGACGCACCAGTGGAGAAGCCTCCCCATTTCTCCAAACACGCTCTCATACCAGCGACAAACAGCAAGAAAAATCATGAAGCAGCCAGAGAAGCCAAGGGCAGTCTGCCAGAGGCAACGGGCTGCATCCAGAGATCTGAGCTGTGCCAGTGCGAGGTGTCACAGCCACGCTGGGGGCCTGAGAGTATGCTAACTGACAAAGGGTCATCAAGTCCAGCCGCACGGCTAATGAGGCAGAAACAGGTCTGCGAGTTCACTGGCCACAGCATGGCCCCACTTCCTGGTCCAATGATGAACCAAGCCTGAGCTCAGTCACCAGGGCATGTCGGTCAGCACCGAGTGGACACGGTGCCACCCTTGGGAGTAAAGGCACGTCTTGACAAGCAGCTGAGACTGCAGAGAACACACCCAAGACCAGGGACAAGACTAGTTACTGATCCCACCAGGAGCAGCTAACCAGCAACACAGAGACGCCCCTGCACAGCAGGCGGGGGGGGGGGGGGGGGGGGAGTGTCTTATTTTAAAGTTATTCAATATGGCGACCAATAATTAGGATCATTTCAAACATACTGACATTCTGTTCCTCTTCCTACCCTGGACCCCTTCCTCATTCACTTACTACGACATCAGAGCTGAACACGTGTTTTTAAATTCATGAGTATGACTATGCTAATGTTTAATTTCCTCGGTCTAAACACACAGCTCTCTCCTAGCAGAGAACTGCTCACACTCACAAGGCAAGGCTTTGTCCCTGGTGTGGCAGTCCCCTTTGAAGATTGTCCAAGACCCTTGCTGCCAGAATCAGACCTGTGGCCACACCAGACCACAGTTATGAGCAAGCTGACTATGATAAGAGGGTTATCTGCAGTCATGAGAGCTAACTGTGGGCATAAAAACTGACCATGAACAAAAGCTGACCACAACATGAGCTGACCACAGGTGAGAGCTGACCATGGACCTGAGAGCGGACTGCAGACATGAGAGCTGATCACAGACATGAAAGTCAACCATGGACCTGAGCTGACCACAGGAAAGCTGACTGCGGATGAGAGTGACCAACGACCTGAGAGCTGTCCACAAACACCGAAGCTGTCCACACACAAATGAGTTTCATTCACAGCCGCGTGCTGACATCACATTTCACATCTGGCCTCCACAGGACTCAGCAAGACTAAAGCCTCTACAGGGAAGCAGCGAGCAAGTCTGCTGCCACACAGGACGGGCAGCCCGGCAGCTAGAGACCCAGAGGCCCCCGCCACAGGTCCCCACCTGTCCCTCTTATGAGAGCCACTGAAGGACTGCATGGGACCCTCAAGCCAGCCAGTTCCCTAGCAGGCAGTGGAGACTACCTCGGTGTGGTCAGTCCCCAGTCACAGCTCAGAACAGCAAGGGTTTCCTGAGACACAAACGCAGAGGTGGAGCAGGGGTGACAGTGGGGGCCATGCACTGCCACAGCTCCAAAAACAGAAACAAAGAGTGGGCCAGGAGGACAAAGTACTGCCTTCTGCCCGGGACACCAGTCTCAGTGACAGCCTGCTCCACTGCTCCCAGCTCTAGGCTCCTGGCCACTGGACATGTGCCGTCCTCCCCAGAGTAGCAGGGGCATTCTCCAGCATCCATAGGGCCCAGCCTACCCACGGGGCCAAGCTCTGGACACAGCTACAGTGGACGTGGCATCTGGCACTAACATGGTCAGGGCAGCAGGGCACACGGAGGTACAGGAAGCAGGCGGACGTGAATGAGGCCACTTCACATCCACCGGCTCTAGGCCCTTCCTGGGAGCCCTCTCATTTCATGTTTTTAAACTTCACTTCTGCTCAAACGACCCTGAGGCTGACAAGCATATAAGAAATGCTATAAAGCAATCTTGCGTCATCATCCAGCTAAACCACACACCCCTGGGCCTGGCAAGACACACAGCTCAAAGACAAAGCTGGTGGCTCACAGTCATCTGGGGAACCAAGAGGTCCCTGGGAAGGAAGGGCACTCTAGAGGAAGAAATCGTACTCACCACTAGGGCAAGAAAGCCTCTTCCAAACATTCTTCCAGATGATGGCGAGGCCAGCCTGACAGCCCAGAGGGTCACAGCCTCACAGCCACAGCCCCAGAAAGAGCCCTCTGCTCTGGCCAAGTCCCAAGGGTCCCTGTGGCAACTGCCGTGGGTACAGCTCTCAGTTCAAGCTGCTTCTGAAGAAGGAGAGCACCTGAAGAGACTGCAGCGCGTGCAGAGATGGAGTCCAGCAGAAGCCAGCCCAGGACTCACACCAACACACACGACATCTCGAAACAGACCTGGGAGACGCAGCCAGGGAGACCACCATCAAGGTTCCCAGAGTGACCGAGGTCAACTCAACCCCTACCAAAACCTAGCTGGCTGATACTAAAATCCAAATAGAAATGGAACAAACCCAGAATAGCTAAAACGATTCCCCCAAAAAAGACCAAAGCTGGAGGATGCAGCCTGCCCCATCTCAAAACTCACTACAGAGCTACAGAGCAGCTATAAGACAGTGCACGACTGGCTGAAGGTGACATGCAGATCAATGTAACAGAATGGAGAGACAGAAAAAAGTGAACTTTCAACAAAAGTAAAGAGACATTTAGTGGAGAATATATCTTTTCAACCAACTGTGCTGGAACAGCTAGATATCCACATGCAAAAGAATAACGCAAAAGCTCTTATACCATGTACAAAAACTAACCCCCAATGCACCAAAGATGGGCACATGAGAGCTAAAACCAAGTCTAAGAAGAAAAAAAGAGGAGGAGACCTCTGTGACCTTAAATTGGCTGTGATTTCTTAGAACCTACAGCACAAGCAATCAAGGAAAAATTAAGTTGGACTTCACTAAAGCTAAAAACACTCCGCTTCAACAGATACTATCAATAAATAAACAACACAAAGAATGAGAGAAAATGTTTGAAAATCATGTATTTGATAACAGTCTCATATCCAAAATACATAAAGACCTCTTAAAATTCAGAGATTTTTTTAAAAAAGGTTTTCATTGTGCCATGGATTTGAGTCTTTGAAGTAAACAAACAAATCCCCAACAAGACATGAAAAACACCTGCATCGGCAGGACATGTACCAACACCACAATGAGAAGCCCCTTCACACCTACCAAGACAGTTACCAGCAAAAGAAGAACAAGAACTCGTGCCTTTGGATGTGAAAAATCGGAACCCTCAAATATTGCTAGTGGGAACAACACAGTACAGTCACCAGGAACTGTCCAGCCCTTCCTCCAAGAGTTAGAGCTGTCATGTGACCTGGGACCCACAGCTGGTACAAACCCAAGGGATCAGCGTACATGCAAACACAACCCCGCACGGGGAGGTTCGAAGCAGCACTCCACGTAACAGTCAGACGTCCATCAGCTGACTGACGCACACGCAAAGTGTGCTGTGTCTGAGCAATGAGCGAGCATTCACCACAGAAACTGAGGAGGCCTGCCAAGGCCACACACCGCTCAGCCTTGAAGACATTCTGCCGAGCAAAAGTCACACAGAAGGCTGCACACCGTTTGGTCCCGTCTGTGTGCAGCATGCAGAACAGGTGAATCCATGGTTGGAAAGTGGGCTAGTGACTGCCAGGATGTGTAGGGAAAGAGGACGGGGTAACTGCGCTTCTTTTCAGACTGATGCAAATATTCTGGAATTAGAGAGTGGAGACAGTTGCACAGCCTTGTGAACACACAGTAAAACACTGAACTGTGTATGTTTAAAGGGTGGACTTAGTGTGTCTCAAATGACGAAAACAATAGCAAATGCAACCAATGCAGGCTTTTCCAAATGAAACGACTAATATTTCACCAATGAGACACATTTATACATGAGCTTCAGTGGGCAGGGCTGGGCCAGAGTGCGCACCAAGGCGAGAACACATGCTTCAACACCGCCAAGCAGGGGCAGCAGCACATGGCAGAAATCCTTCCCCCAGAAGCCAACAGGGACCTCTCCAGATGGTAACTGCATCAACATGTAAACAAGCACCACAAGACACAAGTGGCCAGTCCAGAGTGCTCAGGACCTCAGGGAGCTGGCCACCCAGACAAGGGCAGGGGTGCAGGCCCAGGAGGGCCAAGAGGAGATGGTGCTGAGCAGGCCTGGGTGGGACAGCATTTGACTGGCTCAGGTCATGGCTGGGCATGGTGAGCAGAAGGGCAGTGGTGACTGCGGCCCCCACAGGCCATGCATCCATGGGCCCTGGGGCCTCTAGGAAGCTGGGTAACCTGAGACTGCACAGGAGGCATGAGGACAGCAGCCAGCAAGGGCCTGGGAGGGCAGCCTTAGAACACCCAGCTCCAGAGGCCCTTCTGAATATCTGGTCCCCTGGATTCCAAAGAGTCCAGGCAAAGGCTGCACATTAACAGCCACGAAACCAGTGACTCGACAAAACAGTGTCCAGGCCACATGTCACTTCCCTCCTCCCCACTGCCACGTTCTCTCTGGCCTGAGGAAAAGAAAGCAGGGCTTCTCCTGTGGAACTGCCTGCACTGGAGCTCCTGCAACCCCACCTGCCGACCACACAGAAAATGCAAGGGCGAAGGAGCAAGTGGCTGCAAACACGGAGCCCTTGGCCTCCAGAGAGAGCCAGGCAACGAAGGGGCCTGACAAGCTCATGGCTTCAGGAGGCAGAAATACCAGGTGGTGCTGTCCAGCCTCTGGTAGGGGCCTGGGGAGGGAGGTCTGACAGTTAAAAGAGCTCACGAAGAATCAGCCCAAATGAGCCCTAGTGCCTGTGGCCTCTGGGGAGAGCCTCGTGTCGGTGAGCTCGTCCACTGTGCTCAGCAAAGGGGACCAGAGCACTGGCAGGCAGCCTCAGGAAGGCACTGGTTCGGCCATGGCCCCTGGCACCCCAGTCACGTGAGGCTGCAGCAAAGCTGCCCAGGGACACAGAGCACCCTTCCCAACCAGACACCTCCAGTTCTCTGGGTTGCCCTGCCCAGACTTTACTCCGGGCAGCCAGGGTGCTTTCCTATAGGCTAGAAAGCCTGGTCAAGCATCCACGCTCAATAGAGATTTAATCTTTAATTCATCGTGAGGGAGAATCTGCACACTTCCAACAGTGACAGTAGTCACAGTCAGACTCCCAGGCCTGCTGGAGGACAGAGACTAGAACTCTCCAAATGGGAGACAGCCAGGAGCAGTGACTCCAGGGAAGAGGTGACCCAACAGCTGTGGGGCTCGGTGTCTTCCTCTGTGGACAGCACTCCCACACTCTGGGCACAGACCCAGCAAGAGAAGCACGTCGGGGTCTGAGAGCCTGCACAGTCACAAGCGGCACACAGAGGACTGCCAGTAGACCCTGCCCACCACCAGGCTCCCTTCCAACCTCAGTGTAGCTCACCACCAAGGTGACCTCGTGACCGGTGGCCATACCTATGTCTGAAAAGCACCAGGCCCATAGCACCTGGCATGAGCAATACTCAACAGCACTCTGCTCAGCAGTCACATCAACTCAGAAAAAAGGCAAAAAGGGAGAAATCTACAGAAGACAAGTAGCTGGTCTGCAAAGCCAAATGGCTTCCCTCTGACTTCTGTGCAGAGCCCACTCCCTCCAGTGAAGGCGGCACTGAGGATGTGGCTGGAGGCAGAGCACCTGCACAGCCTGCGCAAGGCTCTGGCTTCAAGCTCAGCACGTGAAAGACAAAACAGTGAATTCAGGCATTCGCAGCACACAATCCAATGTTGTTCTGCAAAGTGAACCCTCCGCTCCACACACCAGGGCTGCTAAGGACAGACCACACTGGCTACTGTGTTTAGCAAGGAGCACCGTGCTCTCGGGAGCACCGCCTCCCAAGTCTGCCCAAGTGCAAGCATGCTGATGTGCCGCTTAGCGTGGATTCCAGCTGGCAAGGCAGGCAAACCCCACATGTGAGAGGTTGATGTGGTGGAAGATGCCAAATGGCAGTTTTGATTCCCACACAAGAGGTATGAGAAGAAACTGCCGCTGATGATCCAGGTCATCAGGCTACCTTTAGAGGAGACTGACCAAATGTCCATATGGCAACTTCCAAACTGGTGTCACGGCATACAGAAGAAAAAACACAAGAAAATATTGAGCACAACAAGAGACACAGGAAGGACAATGTCAGACAGACAGACCCACAGACCTCTCTACACACCTGAGAAACTGCACAGCATAAAATGAGGTGTCAGGAATGACTGACAGGAAAAGCATCTGTCCTATAAACCCATCACCAACTACTCCACAAAGCAACACCAGTAACTTAAGTGCAAGATTTACAAGGGCCATGTACCTTCAACATTAGCATCAAAAAACAAGGAGGGAAAAATCTCAGAAATGGAACTCGATCCAAAAGAAACCAAGAAATGAGCATTAGATTCCCATAGGTGCCATCTTACACACCTGACCAGACACTTTAAGTATCAAGAGGGGCTGAGGAGGTGAGATATCAGGCACTCTCCCCCGGCCCGTGTGCTGTGTGTGTATGAAATCCCGCCGGCAGCAGCCCACGCCAGCTCCGACAGACGCAGAGGCCAGGAGCTTGCACAGGCAAGCAAGGACAGCTTGCTGCACTGACGTGGGGGAAGCCAGAGACAGACACCCTCTCAATGTCCACGGAGACCACAGACACCATCCTTGTGTCCATGTGGCAGGATGTCTCAGTTCCTAGAGGAAAACGCACACGAAGAGGAAGGCAAAAGCATGCTGCTGAAGACCTGCCTATCTGAAACCTCACACAGGGTATGAGGTGGGCTGTCTGCACCCTTCCCTCCCCATCCTGTGTTCCAGGGAGCCGCCAGGGTGTGGAGACACTTGGGCAAAGATAGCACTTAACAGTTCAGGATCCTGGCCGCCCACCAGCTTCAGGGCACAGCAGACCCTAGCTGGGCCCTACCAAACATAGGAACTGGACTTTCTCCATGAAAAGCATCGAGCTGCCAGATCAAGATAAATTCCAGTAGGCATGCTGCTGAGTAGTTTACAAAACACTGGAAGTTCATTTTCATCAGTAATGCAGACTTATAATGCAAAGGCTGCTGCAAGACATGGAAACCCTCCACAGCCTGTGCTGACCACCCAGGACATCAAGGTAGCCAAAGCTCACAGACAATAATTTCTCCCAATGCTAGGGTACATTTGAACTCTCTCCCTGAGCAGAACTGAACAAAAACTAAAACGGACAGATCAAGTGTCAGCGTTAAGTCTGTTCTCAGGAGGTGTGCCGTAATGACCCAACCCCTAGCGCTCGGCCCCTCAGTCTGGGGACACCCGCAACATCACCAGAAGCCCTTCGTCTGCCCATGCAGACCACTCCCAGTCCCCCTTCCCTTTCTGCATGAGCCACTTATCAGTAGTTACAAGAAACAGGCCACAGGCAGCTTGGGGCCCAGCTGCCTACAGACAGGGGCTGAGTGGACTTGAGGCTCCACCCTGGGGGACAACAGGAGGCACAGCCCTGACACCCCACACCTCACTGCATCCTCCTCTGGTCACACACAGGCCACCAGCCTTGTTCCCTGTGCTGTTAAGGGACGGAGTATGAGGACTGAGAGTGCAGCCACCCTCTGCCTGCAGCACCCTCTCCTGCTGCTCCCTGGCCACCAGGCTCCCGCCGGGCTGTTGTCTGCTGCCTGCTGTTCCTGCACTGCAGTCTCAGTGGCCACGGTTCCCTGGCTCTCCAGTCAGTTCTAACCCTCCAAAGCCATCTGTCCCCTCAGCCATGTGCAGCATCCACAGCCAGAGCACCTCTGGGCTGCCCAAGCCATCCTGAGGCACCACGCAGACCTCCACGTTCTTGTCTGTGCTCCCGGGCCAGACAGTGTGGGCCCAGAAAAGGCAGTGGGCTGCGTGGAGGGCAGAGCCCCTGGCGGAGGAGATGGCAACCCCCAGAGCTGTGAGGATGGCAGGGCACAACGTGCAAAGCACTCCAACAACATCCAGTGGAAGGAGGCCCTGGCCTACCACCCCTCACACCCCAGCACACTGGCGCAGGTCCCCTCCATCCTCCTCACCTCAACCCACAGCCCTCCCCCTCTGTCTCTGACTCTGTGCCCCCACCTGCTCCCGGCCTTGTCCTTCCTCTGCTAGGACTCACCTTCCCTAAGCACCACACCCAGACACCCTGCCCTGGATGAGAACTGACAGCAGAGGCAGGAGGTGGCCACCCCAGGGGTCAAGGCCAGAGCCAAGGGGAGGGCAGCCTTTCTGGGCTGCCTCCCACTGCTGTGCCTGGCAGACAAAAAGAAACCTCTAGGAAGCCACGGCCCAGCCAGTCCGGGTGGCTGCCCGGCAACTCAGCAGAACCACACAAAACTAGAGGTCACTGGCCTGACTCAAGGGGAGCCCATGACTCCTGCATGAGTGTCCTACCTGGGGCCACATATTGAGATGAAAACTGGCCCTGGGGATGATCTCAGAAGCCCCACGTCGTCACACGGAGGTCGCTTTGTGTGTGTGCATATGTGGTACTAGGGATTGAAACCTGGAGTGCTTTACCACTGAGCTACTTCCGAGCCCTTTTTATTTAGACAGGGTCTCCCCAAGTTGCCAAGGCTGGCCTGGAACTTGCAATCCTGCCTTAGCCTCCTGCACAGCTGGGATAACAGGCATGCACCACAATGCCCAGCACCCCTGTTCCTGCAAAAATGGCCCAGCCCTCTGCCTCCCACCTCAACGGTGTACACAGTATGCACGCCTGACTGCAGCAGCTCAGGCCACCAGGTCGTTACAACAAAACAGGAAGTCGTGATGATCTGAAAAACCCTAACAGTGACAAGAGAGGCAAGAAAAGAAAAGCACATTTCCACAAATCTGCCTGTTACTCATACAAACGTCATCCTTAATAGAACAAGCTCAGTGTAAATGACCCCAAATGACCCCAAATTACACAAAGCAATGTGTGTGCCTTGCACCTGAGGTGCTCAGCAGACAGCTGCTTAACCAGACAAAGCAAGTGCCCCCTGCAGCACCCCAACCAAGGCTCGTGGTCTGAAATGCTGCGTGAATCCCAAGAGGATCATTGGCAAGCGAGGGCAAGTGAGCCTTTTCCTAGAGCACAGGCTCCAGGTGCTGCAGGAGGAGGCCTCAAGGAGAGCTCACCCAAGTGGACCACGGCCAGCACCCAAGGAAGGCACCCACCCCCACTCCCCATTCTCACACCTGGACCAGCTAGCAGGAGTCAACTGACAGTCAACCAAAGTCAAAAGGTAGGTAAGGGGGGTGCTCAGGACTGGGGTACAGAACCCCCAGAATCCTTTTAAGACTCCAAGTAGGGCAGATGGCTAATGAAGTCATTGGACCAAATGGCCCTAGGGCAGCCCCTTCCAAGAGGCCTGAGGATTCCCAAGCATATGGCCAGCCCTCACCCGAGGATGCCCAGGTCCAAGTCTGGAGGGGCACAGACCCAGAGCTCTCCCTGATGGCCAACTGCCATAGGGGCCAGCAGCGTGGGTGAAGAGCCAACAACTGGGCAGGAGGAAACAGCCTGTAACACTGAGGGCCCAACAACAGGAGGCACAGCGAGTCAGGAAGACGGCTGCCCATCACCCCACCGTCTGAGACAAAGTCAAATGCTTCCCTTCAATGGAGAAACAGTACCTGAGTCATGTCTCCTCTGTTCTTCCAACACTGTGGTGCCCAGATGCCCCCAGCTGCAACTAACACCCACTAGTGATGCTGAGGCTATGGACCCAGAACAGAATGGCTGCCTGGCTATCAAGGAGGCTGAGCCTCCCCACCAAGCCCAGCTCTTCCCAAGCAACCTAAAGAAACAGCTCCTGGTCCTGGAAGTCTCCAGACTGGGCATCAATGCCCTCTTCCACACACAGGTGCACCATGTACCCAAAATGTATCACAGAGCCATGGTCATAGTGCTTCCCAGACTCACACGTGGATCTACAAATACACCCACCCAGACACCCAGAAGACAGGGATGCCAGGCAATAGCCAGAGACAGTCCCCTGGAAGGGGCCACAAAACACTTCCCACAGACACTGGAAGACTCAAGTTAACATGGGGGACACCTCTGCCCCTCAACAGTGTGCCCAATACCCACAGGCCACAGAATGGGAAACTGGGCTCCTGTGTGTTCTCTGGGCCTCCCCCGCCAATACCAACGGCCCAAAGCTGACCCATGGTGCGTGTGATCAGCCCCAGCTGATCCCAAACACTCTGCTGCCTTGTTTATAACTCCGGGTTGACACCATACCCTCTCCTATGTTAGGAACTTGGGCTGACCAGCACTCAACACCTTGGAACTGTCTTCACATCCATCCCATGATAGAAACACACCGTCCCCACCACCCAGAACAGGCATATGGGGTAGAGCAGCAGATGCCAAGGATGGCCCAGGCACCAGGCCCACAAAATCCTGAAAGCTCCCCTTCCCAGCTCCTCCAGTGCTGGAGCTCCGGGGTGCACACCTGTCCTTGCTCCTGCTTTACCTTCACTAAGCTTGCTAAATGTTGTGATTTGTCATACCTGCCCATCTGTCCAGGCAAACAGGCCTCCAGTAAGGGTCCCAGGACTCTGTGCCC